>JAMQGT020015461.1:0-60000 GCA_024447675.2 Pterophyllum scalare | reverse complement strand
AATATTATGAGTTACACACTGAGCTGGCTGTGCCCTCATGTGCAAACGGACCCTCCTGTCTGACAGTGGTGCACTGCAGCACAGTGGGAGTCACTTCTGCTCCATCCAGGGCTACTGCCTGTGCTGACAGGATTGTAATGAAAAAGCTCTTTGTAAAACTGGGTGCAGTGACACAGACCGGACTGTAATAAATTCAGATCTTCTCGCTGCAGCGGGCTATGAAACTACAAAGTGACTTGCTGCACATGGTAATAAAGAAATCACCTCAGTCCGCGTGCATTCACACTGCCTGATAATCGACACACATCAACAATATGGGGATGATGGATTGTCGGGGCAGTGATCAGCATTAAAAGCAGGACTGATGAAAATAAGCCATCTAGCACTGGCATGTTGACTCCCGATTTTTTTTTCTTTTTGTCGCATATTCAGTGCAAGCTCCTTTCATTCCCCTCCCTTCTCTCACTCTCCTTGCTCTAGCCAAACGGTGAAGAATACAAACCCAGCCCCTCAAATACCGCAGCCCCTTTCTTCTGCGTTGTACGCCACGCTTTCGCTGGCCGACAACATCAAAACCTCACCTGGTCAGTCCGCAAGACATCCCCCCGCCATTGTACACTCGTGTGTGGCAGCGATACGAAAAACTAAAACTGGGCTGCTTGATGCAGATTGTGCATCTTCAACAATCGCACAGGATGCACCAAAACCGGTGATTCACGTTACTACACCCCCCACCAACCACCGCCGTCCAAAAATACGCGACAAAGATGGTCAGGTGCATGGCTGCCACTTCCACCCTAGCTTTGTTAAAATCCCGCTAGCATGTTAGCCACAAAGCTCCTTTGTCACATGTTAATATTCACGGCTACCGAGCCACCTGCAGTTAGGCCCAGCGGCTTGAGGTGCCAATGCCGCATTTCATCTCCCGACTGCTGATTACGGCTGACAGGTCCGCTGGTCATTTTAGTCGCAGCAGTTAATTGGTCGTGTGCTTGCTAAGCTAACGTTAACCTGCTGCCGCTTGCTTGCGTACAAATGGCGCTTGAAATGCAGCAGCCGCAGCCGGCGCAACGATAAAGGTAAAGGCAATAAAAGAGGTCGTTACCGTTAGCAGGTCGCCTTCTTAAGGACGTAGACTCGCACAGCGGCGGCTAATGGCGGCGGCCTGTCCTACCCTCGCCCCTAACTGTCTCCTGCATCTCCGTCTCGCATTTTTTTTGCGACAAGGACCCCCCCCACCCCCCACAAACGGCTCGAGCTGCTCCCTGGCGCAGAGAAACTGGCGTCGCTGTTGCGCCAAGATGGCTGCCGAAACCACGCATGTCACCACCCATTTCTACTGCACTGCGTGAACCACAATGGCGGTTAACACCGACCTGGCGATAGCAGTAACGATCACGGCATGTGACCCGAGATTCGTGTGGGAGAAAAACCCCAAAATGTTCTCCTACTTTTACCAGCTACTCCGTTATGATCATAAAGTGTCTCGGTATTCATGTGGGGTCCCACTTTAGAAACAATGCCCTTCACCTACCGGGTCTTCAATTGCGGCCTCTCCCTCTTCTAATCCCGGCTCTTCGTCACCGACACCCGGGTCTTCCAGCTCGGGATGTCCGGGGTCTGAATCTAGCAGAGATTCCTCCGCCAGTCCGTTACCGAACTCCGCCATCGCCCTGTTCCAACTGTACCGACGCGCCTCGTGGCCAAACCAACGTTGCAGGCCCCTACTCACACACAAGGGGGTAGAGTGAGCGGGGCGGCGGAAAGAAAAAAACGGCGGAAAACGCCGCTTAGTAAAGTTAAAATGGGGAATAAAAATGCTAGCTTCACTTCTAGCCACTACTCAAACAGCATACCACGATAAACGGGGACTACTGTTTCACGCTACCTTTAGGAAACGGTCCTAACTTACGACAGAGAACCTAGTTTATTTACTTAAACGTGTGTATAAAAAAAGGCGAGGGCTCTACGCGAGAGCGGCGGCGTCGCTTCAGTTCAGAAATGGAAGCCGGGGGCGGAGCCATGTAGCACTGCAGGCGTAAGAGTCTCGCTTCCATTCGCTAACCGATGATTCTAGACCGACCTCTTTGGTCTGTGCCGCACTCCTATTGGCTGATGGAACAGAGCGTTCCGGTTCCGAAATCCCATGTGTGCCTCTAATTGGATTACGTTTCTGCCCATCATATTTTATCAATCTTAAGTAAACTGGCGAAGGTAGTTGTTCAGCAAATTAATTCCAATCACATCTGAGTGTCACATACATCGTCTCCCCCAAAGTGACCTTTGTTTTAAATATGCCACTCAGGCAAAGCCTCTTAGATTAACTAATTCTTCTATTAGGAGAATTAAACCTCAGTGACACAAACAAATGTTTCAGCTGCACTTCAATCATACCAGATATGCTTTGTTCTTCAATGATTTTATTTTCTGTATATCAAAGAAAGCATAATGGAGACCAAACACAAAAAAGGCAAGTACAAGTGAGGAGGAAAAATCAGCTTAATCAAAAGTCTAACAAGTCATAACAACACTGCCACTATTATTGTTCAATATTCATAGGAATACCATACTCTATCTGAGCAGAGCGGTGGCATTTAAAACCATTATGAATCAATCAAAAACAGTGATGAGTAGTAATAATAAATCGTATAAGTAGTAGTACAGTTATAACAATAGTGATAATCAAAGTGACAATGAAACATAAGAGAATAAAAAGCAGATCTCCATAAAAACGTATCTAGTTTGGACAGTGCAACACCGTGTCTATGTGTGTGCGTGTGTAATCCCAGTCTTGAGGTTCAAGCACTCCAGTCCCTGCTTTACACACAAGGTACAGCTTCCAACAGGAGTAAGAAATTATTAGTCGTCAAAGGACAGCGTTACCCTCCTCGTTTCATAACCACACAGAGTGACTCTTAATGTTGTGGTGATGGCTGTGTTCGTTTGAAATGTCTGTAGCTTGTGCAAAAATTGTGGACTAGTGCAAGTGTCAAGCCGTGGGACGTCCTTTACAGTTTGCATTTACGAACACCTCTCCTGCTCTCTGTCAACCTAAAGATTGCTTTTTGGTTTTTGAATGACAGAAAGCAAAGGGAGGATTACTTTGGAATATCAGTTATTTTTAATATATTTCTTTACAAAAAAAGTTCATGTTTAGTTTTGCATTTTGTTAAAACTATCAATAGTAACATTAATATACAACTTAAATTGAAGGAAAACATCTTTAGTATGTTAAGTGTCCTTCAACACAGCACCATCTTATTAGCTCTCAGTCAACACATTTTATGTTTCCTAATTTGCTTCCTAGATTTGAGTATCCATTTGTCCCTTAAGGATACTTGTAATACCCAGCTGTCTCCCTTGTTGTGGTTTCCAGATATTAGCTCTCATTTCACAGCACGTACGCTATCAGAATCACTAACTCTGCTTCAAAACTGAACAGAAATTCAGAGGAAAACAAGTATGGGGAAACAACTCATTTCAAACCCTGCTGTCTCATTCTAGAGGTTTGGCTTTTGACCTACATAAAAATCTGTTACGCCAGATTTTAATTGCTTCCTTTATCATCTGTATAAATATTGAAGTAAATGAAATGATTACACAAGTACTAAACCTCTGTCTAAAGCCCCTTTCAGTGATGACTGCATCTGTTGGGTTCTTGTCTGGATCGACATCCAAATTGCTTTTCTCTAACAGGTACTACGCCAGAGTGGGTAACATTCAGGTATCACTTTCAATACAAATGTGAACCGCATGCGGTCGTATTGATCGGCTTGTGCACATCGTTTGTGCAGCTTTGGGAGTTGCTTGGCTCACTGAAGAACGTGCTAAAAAGCACGCTTTCTCACAAACTCAGTTTGTAATTTGCCATATAATGAAAATACACTTCTATGTGGCGTTTTCACTAATCCCAATTCAGAAGCCATGTTTCTGAGCCATGCAGCACACAAAAGTGTCCTACATGTGGAAAATAAAGCCATTTTAAGAGACTAGTGAAGCCAGGAATTAAGTCTGAAAAGGGCTTTATACACAGTATTAACAAAAACAAACAAAAAGAAGGGGTTGGAAATCAGTCTGACCCTCTTTGTCAGATGGTGGCGACTAAATTCACCAACATTATACAAAGATCTCCTGGGCTTAAATACCACAGTAGCTTTAAAAGGGTGATCCTCAACAACAGGTCTGAAGAGCTAAATTCCAAAATGAGACACATTTGGGTAGGAAGTGAAATTTACAGCAAACATGTGAAGGTAAAATAGTTGGTAATTCTACTCCTTGGCCAAGAGAATGCTGAAATTTTTACAAACAATGTGACATTCACAAATATTCTCCCAAAGACCAAATGGGAAAAAAACAAAACAAAAAAACCCCCATAAAACATATAAAACCCCCAAACCACAAAACAAAAAAGTTTATGTAAAAGCATTTTGGAATAAAGCTCTTCTTCAATATACCCAGGTCTGGTTTTTGCACAATTATGCTCAAATCTAAAGCATGTTATATTTGATTAAGGGGCAAAAAAAGAAAAAAAAAAACTATTTCACTTGATTTATATTAAGGCATCCAACATGCATCAGCGTATCCTTCCATAAAAGACACCTGCATTCGAATGCTTAAAAACATTTCAAACAATGTAAAATGTGTCAAAGTGCGGTATGCCAAAGATTCTACTTCCC
Organism: Pterophyllum scalare; assembly: GCA_024447675.2. Taxonomy (NCBI): domain Eukaryota; kingdom Metazoa; phylum Chordata; class Actinopteri; order Cichliformes; family Cichlidae; genus Pterophyllum; species Pterophyllum scalare. The sequence goes on along the minus strand of JAMQGT020015461.1, from coordinate 55,324 downwards.
TCAGCCTCTATTTGCGCTGCCTATTTGGATTGTCGTGAAACTATGAATGTGAACATGGGGACAATTCAACAGCCCTATTCTCTGCAAAGTACCTCCTTTTATATCCCAAAGTAGTGAGTAGCCAACACTCTTCAGAGCACCCTTCTGTAGCAACAAAAAAGGTGACAGTTAAGACCAGTTCTTTCTCTCCCAACGGTGTAGTCCAGTCGTATTATATCCAAGCAATCTTTGCCCTAAAGGTGAAAGTAGACGTGAGAAAAACAATTCCACAGGAGCAAAGTGGGAATTATACATGTGAACATTTTCATGTTATCCCAAAAAGTGTTTCCCAAAAATCCCACCATGGCCACTGCCAAAAAAAGGAAACACTTGCATCAGTTTTTAGGGTACAACAGCCCAAGCATGGCAAGCTGAGTGCCTTTACAAATTATAGGAAGGTCATAGAAGTAAGGTAATACATAACCACAGGGTTAGGACCAAAAATGTATGGATAAAATGATGATTAAGGGAAACTTGAGAGGGGTTTTATCACTTATCAGACAGCAACTGTTAAGTGACAAGCAGCATGGCAAGAGTCTGCTGTTGTATTTGATACCAGGTGAGCTCTATAGATAACGGATATCAAGTCAGTGAAGGTTGAGCAAAGGATAGCGGGTGCAGGAGGAGCTGACATCAAAAACTAATGATTATTAGCTTTTGAGGATTAGTGCTCAAATTTGTTTATTAAAATCTGAGGAGCCCAAATGGGTCCAACAATAGTCAGTGTGCAGACCAATTCTGATCTGAGTCTTTAACTGTTGCTGGTGGCCATCGCTAGAGGCAACTCGATAACTATCTCCCCTTCAGAACCACCGCCAGAGCTGGTTACAGTAGTGGAAAGAGCAGCACTTCCAGGTCCGCTGTTGCCGGTTCCGCTCTTGTTGACGAGAGCTGTTGGCTGGCCAAAGTTAGTGGTTCTCAGGGTTGCCAGGTGACGTGGGGAGAAGACATGGGCCCTTGCTGCAGCCCGGGATTCAAAGGAGACGTTGCAAGCATCGCAGCGCCCTGTCAGGGTCTCCTTCGGCACCGGCTGGCCGGGCATTGGGGAAGCTGGAGGTTCGGTAACTGTTAGCTGAACAGGCTTGGGTAAGATGGGACGATTGGCCTTGAGAGCGCTGTACTGCAGGTAGCTTCCTGAGCTCATGTCCACCTTCCCACCTGACAGAGGAGACTGGGAATCCAACATTGGAATTTGGAAACAAAAACAGAAAGGGGAAGAAAGGAAAAAAGAAAAGAAAAAAAAGAGGGAGGGAGGTATGTTTAATGTCATTTCTGCCAAATGCTTAATTTTTATAGTTTAAAAAACTGATCAGGACAATATATAAGCTGTCTGGATAATTGCTAGGGATGCAATTTAAGCAATATTGCTAAACTCAATCATATTAGCAACCTTAAAGCATATAATGCTAATCCCAAAGACAAGGAATGCAACTTGCAGCTTTATAACTACATAAAATTTTGTTTCATCTACAGTTACACATTTTCTTAGCTTGTATTAAGGTAACGTGAGCTACTGAACGATGACCACTGGAATTTTGGGCTTTTAAATGTCAGATATGAAGTAGTATTACTCACTTTACTTTATCCATTTATGTCTCAACTGATTTTCCAGGCTGTATATGGTTGAAATTAATACTTTTACACCTCCTCTGATACAGCATAGCAGAGCTATGTAAAAATCTTATTCAACACCATTTTTAAAAGCAAGCATCTGTTCCTTCTCACTGCATTACATTTGCAAATTTAAAGAGTAAATTTGTATTTTTTTTTAACATTACTAAACTGTATAATTGAAAGGATTTATCCTTTAAGGGGGGGGCAGCAGTTTCATATTTCACGTGACCAACACTGAAGTATTTTATATCTTATTTACTGCACAACTTAAGTCATTCTCAGGAAGAGCCTTGTCCAGTTTTCAGCTTACCATTTTCTCCTGCTGCAGCCTCCAGCGCTTCTCCTTGGCTCTTGTGTTTTGGAACCAAATCTGCACCACCTTGAGTGGTAGGTTGAGCTCAGTGCCAATTGCCTCGCACTCCATGGCATTGGGGTGGGCACAGGTCTCATAACACGACTGTAGAATGGACAGTTGTAGGCACGACAAGTGAGTGCGTGGCCTACGGCTGGATGAGTGGGGCGGAAAACTGCTTTCTGTTGGGCTTGATTTAGCTACACATGGGGTGGAGGGGCTGGCCACTTTGGCAGAACTAGGGGTGTTAGGGCTGACTGGTGCAATGCTGGGGGTGGGAGGAGGTGGGATGGTACGAGGAGCTGTGTGTGTAGGAAGAGCCAATTGTTCTCTTGATAGAGTGTTGATCTTAATAGGGACTTTGGGGGTCCAATAGTTCAACCCATTCTGTTTTTGTGGCACCACTGTTGTGGCTGAAGGCCTGTTGTTGATGGGAGTTGTGGGCAGCTTCGGCACCATGCGGTTAGTGGTTCCTGGTCCAGGACCAATTTCGCTTTCATTGTCTCGCTCTTCATCAGTCTTTTCTTCCTCGCTCTCATCTTCTAGCTTTCGTTTCTGGGATGGTCGTGGAGCAATTGGAATTAAATCCTTGGGTGGCGGCAAGAGGACAGGGGTATTTGCTTTGGGTGCAACTTTAACCATAGTGATGTTGCTGGTGGTTTCGAGTGTGGTCTTTGGCACTGCAGAAGCACTGCTGCTCACAGGAGATACTGCAGTGGAAGAAACGATCTCCTTGGGCTTTATAGGAACAGGGGATATTTTTTTCATCACAACTGGGGCTGGTTTGACCAGCTCATTTACAGGCTCCCTCTCAGTCTTGATGAGGGTGCGAACAATTGGAGTAGTTGTAATTCCCCCGGTGTTGTTTGTAGCAGGCTTGTTAGAGAATATGGGTTTGGAAAGAGGCCAAGTAAATTTGATGAGAGGTTTACCAACTGCTGCCAAGGTCCCGTCACCAATGAATCGGACCTCACCTTTTCTTTCCCTCGCCCTCATGTTCTGAAACCAAATCTGAACAACCTTCTTTGGAAGGTGGACCCACTCTGAAATCTGTTCAAACTCATGTTTCCCAGGATTTGGGTCTTTGAAATAGCAGCCATACAGAATATCAAGTTGTTCTGCTTGAATGATGGTCCTTGAACGTCGCATATCACGGTACCTTTTTCCTTTGGACTTCCTCTGCTCCTGCTCCCTCTCTTTATCCCTCTCCTTCTCTTGCTCCCTTTCCAATAGAGTGGCATTCATTTTTTCTCCTGGCCTCATGTAAATGTTCGACTTTGTCAGACTACTGCAGTTGACCATGTTCGTAATATTGTTAGAAGAGGGCACAGTAACAGATTCCGGCTTAACCTGGACGACTACCAGACCTTTGGATGTGGGTCTCAGGCCAAGTCCGTCAAGCAACTGTCCCTTCTGTGCTGCAATTTTATCAGCTAGAGATGATGAGGACAAAGCAGATTTTGAGCTGTTTTTGCCCATGCTGAGATCAAGAGCTGACTCACAGTCGTCACCATTGGACAGGTAGCGAGAAGTTTGGTTTTGTGAGAAGAGAGACTGCGAGAGAAGAGAACTGGAGAAGCGTGTGATGGTTGGTGGGTTGGGAAAAAAGGGGGCTTTGTTCCCATCCCCAACCAATGAAGGAGTAAGGGAGAGAACATATGGGCTAAGAAACTGAGTAGAAAAGGGAGTGAATGACAAGGGAAGCGGGTGGAGAGCACCAGTTGGAATTTCAGAGGGGTCCCCTGCAATGGACTGTGAGCTTGGAGGATCTCCTTGGGCCTCCAACTCTAGATCCACATCTGGGTCTTGTCTTTCCTTTTTTACCTCCACCTCATGTTCAAACTCTCCCTTTTGTCTTTTCCTCTTGGCCCCCTGACCACCTCCACCATCCTCATCTTCATATTCATCCTCTGCATCAGACAGAAATACAGTTGTGGAACGCAATACCTTTCCTCCAACTGACCCTTTATCACTGTGGACCTCCCGCTGTGCTTCATCTTTAGCAGGGCTTTCGGGATCATCTCTTAAAGACCCATTCTGACTTTCCTCATCTGAAACAATGACAGAGGTGTAGACCTCATTTTCTGAGTCAGATGTGAGACAGGAATCTCCCTGACCCTCCCTTCCCAGCTCTCTATGTTTGCGTTTCCCTCTTGTACTAGACAAATCTATTGCCTGATTACTAAATGCTTCAGCATCATCCTCACCTTCTGCTATTATCAGTGAGCTTTCCTCGTCGTCATAGTCATTATCAGAACTCTGACTATGCCTTGTAACACCAGCCAGGTGTTCCAACTCAGTTGCCCTCTGCCTTTGTTTTGCATGTCGAGCCTGGGTCAGCCACCTTCGTACCTCTTCTTCAGAAAGTCCCACCTCTCTGCCCAGAGCTTCACAGTCCTCATGGGGAGGACTTGCAGCATCAGCCTCACTACGTGACTCAAAGAAGGCCCACATAACCTCTGACTGGAACTCTGAAAGCACTGGAAGGTCTGGATAAATGGAATCGACTGTATTACAATGAAGACGATTTTGGCTGTGAGTTAAGGCATTGGTAATTGAGCTGGATTTTGGGGTGCCAAGAGAGCCACAAGGGCTTGTGCCTGATTGGGATTTTTGAGGAGTAGAATCAGGACTAAGGGTAAGGTTTAAATTTACAGGACTGAGGCTTGAGTTGCTGGGCACAGATGCACAAGGAGAGAGGTTGTTATTGCGGAGGCTCTTCTCTGTGCCCGCTGGGGAGAGATTCAGGCTAGCTGCTTTATCACCTTCCAGGTCCAACTGATTCGTTGAGCAGTCTCCATCTGTTGTGCTATCTCCATGTGCCTTCCCATTGTTTTCATTATTTTCAACCTTCGCTTTGCTTTCTGTATCAGAACTCTGTGCAATGTCTTTACTGTTCTCTTCCTTAAGTTTCTGTGCAGTCCAGTTATGCTCATCTTTGATCTGATTAGAGATCTTTTCTTCAACTGTCTCATTGCTAGCCTCACTTTTTTGTTCTCTCTCACACTTTACAGTCTGCTTCTGCTCTTCCCCACAGGGCTGTATGTTTGTTGGAACTCCTGCAGAGGGCCACTGGTTCTGTAAGCTGTTAAGTCTTTGGGTTAGAAGGGCTTGCTGGGCTGTGCTGAGACCTACGAATGGCACACACTGGGTAAGGAGCTGGCCTTGCTGGTTCTCTTGGTGCTGCTGAGTTTGGGCTTGGAGCCCATTTAAGATCAAGGGCATGACCATTTGAGGCTGAGGCACAAGCTGAGGTGCAGCGGCACCAGGAGCAGCACCAGCTGCAAACAGGGAGGGGAGGAGGGAGTGTGACAGGGTGCTGGGACTGGAAGTGAGGAGGGTGAGAAAGGCTGAGACCGCCTGAGCTGAGGCCACAGGGGAAGTAAGGAGGGAGGGAGCCACTTGTGAACTTGGAATCTGCTCTCCTTCTTTTGCAGTAGTCACCATCAATGTCCCAGGAGCAGCAGAGTTGGTAGAGGTAGCTGACTGACTGCTTCCACTTTCTGATGTGGCAACTACAGTGTTGGGAGCACTGGTGGTACTACCTCTTGAATTAGCATTAGCCACTGCGCTGTTTGCAGCATGTGCAGCAATTCCAGCATTTCTGCTGCGGGTCTGGTGCAAGACAGATTTCATATGGCTCTCAAGGGTGATGGCATGATTGTAGGAAACTCGACACACAGCACACTGGTAGGGTTTGTTTGATATATATGGCCGAGACAAAATTGGAACTGAAGAAATTTGAGGATTACTTTCTGCACCTTGTTTTCCAGAGCCTGTTGTCATTCTCTGAATGTGGGATGCAGAGTTGTAATGAACACTCAAGGCAGTTCTGCTGGGAAAACTTTCCAAGCACGCATTACATTTGAATGAACGGGTGTTATTTTCAGCTGGCACACCATTTTTACCAACTGACTTTTCACTAGCGTCTGGGATTTCTGTGTTTTCAGTTGCATTTTGCTGTTTGGCTCCTGTGAGTGGATTTCCCTCCTCTTCTGGCTCAGCTTCACCTCCCTCCTGTTCCATTATTCTCTCTTCATCCATCTCTTTGTCTCCAAGCGTCTGAGTGGCGTCTGAACTCTCGCTAGATTTGCAGGGGTCTGAAGTGACGTCTTCAGCGGGCTTCAGTTGTGATGATTCAGCATCTGATAAGATAAACACGCATAAAACCATCAAAGTCTAATCAAGGGAGTAGTAACTAATAAATGTACATTTGCATACAGCCTGTAATTTGCATGGGTAACAGGATTTTCCAGTCTAAAAGCATGCTTTGATTCCACCTCCAACCTTACTCCATGAGCTCTCTTTTTGCCTTCATACAGTTTTAAAATAGTTGCACATTATAATTATCCATAAATAAGGGTTACTCAAGTTAGTCAATGAGACATCCAATCGGTGTGGGTACAACAGTGGGCATATGTTATTATGGTTTTGATTTTGTAATTAGCTTCTTATGAGTGACATTTAAAGTGTATCACTCTCACCTGAGGACTTCTGAGCGCCTTTGTCCTCTTCTCCTACACGGGCAGCCCGTTTTAGAACAGCCTGATAACAGAAAAAGAGAGCATCAGCAAAATTTCCATAGCAAACTTGAATGCGCATGGGATCCTTTGAGATGAGCTGAATGCTATAACATAGCTTCTGAGAAGCACAACATTTGGGTGTGACTCATTGATGTGTGGTTATATTACACATAGCGAGCCTGCCTTTAATTTGCAAATTACCCTAAAGGCATAAATTAAGTTGTCTTTGATCAATTCATCCTCCAGTAAATTCCCTCCATTTCTTTATACACAACTAAACCATCATGGTTCATTACAAACAGCCTATTCACTAAGATGCTTACTTTTTCAAATGTGATGTCTACTTAAATAGTTTCAAAGTGACATACTTGGTAACAGGCTAATCCAAACAATGAGATATTCAAACTATTTAAACAATGAACACAGTGCTGACTACACAAAAGGGATATGCACAAACAAGTCATGAAAGCAGAAACTCCTTCAATCACATTTCAAACTACTATTAATTACAGTACTGTGCAAAAATCTTGAGCCCCCCCCCCTTTTAAATATTTTACTATGAAATAGGAAATAGGTGCAGCAAAACATCTGCCACCACACCGAGAAATGTAGTGTATAAGGAAAAACAGTTTATGCAGTTTGGAAGTCGACATTTGGTGTGACCACCTTTATTCTTCAACACAGTCTGAACTCTCTCAAGTTTTCTTGTAATTTCTTTAAGTAGTTTTCAAGAACTGTTCTCCAGGTTTCTTGAAGGACATTCAAAGCTCCTCTTTGGAGGCTGGCCGCTTTTTGTTCCATTCTCTGTCAACATAATCCCACACTGCTTCAATAACATTGAGGTCCGGGCTCTGGGGAGGCCAATCCATGACTGATCGCGTTCTATTGTGCGTTTTTTGTTTGGTTTTTTTTTTCTACCCAGGTGTGTTTTTACTGCATCAGCAGTGTGTTTGGGATCATAGTCATGCTGCAATTGAAGCAGATGCCGGACACTTTCCAGATAACACTGTACTTTCGGGATTCATAATTCCATCAATTTTGACAAGATCTCCAAAACTAATGTAGCCCTGACCCACGACAGAGCCTCCACCATGTTTTACAGACAGCTGTAGACACTCCCTGCTGTACATCTCTCCAGACCTCCTCTGTGTATACTGACAATTACTTGAAACAAAAAAATTCAAATGTGGATTCATCACTCCATCAGACCTGTTGCCACTGATTTTCAGTCTAGTTCTTGTGTAATTTGGCATACCACAGCATTTTCTCCCCATTTCTCTTCCTTAAGAATGGCTTATCAACAGCCACCCTTCCACTGAGGCCATTTCTGATGAGGCTTCAATGAAAAATAGATGGATCAACTGAAGGGCCAGATGTATCTCAGGTCCTGCATCAGGCTTTGCTGGATTTTTTCCCCTAATTCTTAAAGACATGACTTTCACATACTTTTCCTCTGCTGTAGATGTTTTTTTGGTTTTTTTTGTCCTGCCACTGTTGTCCTCCACCTGTCCAGTTTGCTCAAAGGACACACTGCACACCATGCAGAGATGTGTAAGGGTTTCAGTATATAACAGTTATAACAAAACATTGAGTCTGTTAAACTGTTACCTTTGGCATTTTTTTTTTTTTATAGATTCAACTAAAGGAATGGGAACATTTGTTCTTGTGTTTTTGGGACAGGCTGCTAGGAACAATTTATAATTGGTTCTTTGCAAAGTTATCTTATGTGTAGGCAACACTGGTTCATCTCTTCAGTTTGCTGCCACTTTATTCTCAAAAGGCTGTGAAATGGCTTAAACACACACAAAAACAGTTCTCTGAAAATGGCCAGTACAAGGAGTCCAAAGACAAACTTTGAAAGCCCTTTAGAAAGCCTGGAGAACTATTGCTCAAGACCACTTTAAAAATTACAAGAAAGTCAGGCTCCTCCGAATCAAATTAAAAAAGAAATGAGGGGTGACTCAAGACTTTTGTACCAGTGATACGTACATATAACTAATGCATGCGCAGAAGTGTATTTCTCTCTTAATTATTCATAAACAGTCTTTGTTTTGTTGGGATTACACATTAAGAGTTTAACTGGCTTAATTGTGATTATTTCTTATTAATGTCCAGACCAGGGGATTAATAAAAAGGTATCCACTTGTCCACTTTATAATTAGTTTATACTATGGTCACTACAGAGAGGAAAGTACAACATGTTAGCACTGACCACTGGCTCATGTTTTATTTTAAAAGTTGATTCAAACCTAGCTGTGACCACTGTTCCTCTTTGACAGTGTATTTTTCCTGTTTTGCATTCATCACCATGACTTCTGATACTTTTCTGCTTGCCTTGTCACATAATTATTCAGCATTTGTTACTCCAGCATTTATGGCATCAGTACTAAGGCTTGTGTAACTTTCCTGCCTCAAAAGATACTATTAAGTTGGATGAACATCACAAGACCAAAAAAAGAAAAAAAAAGTTTAAAAAGTTGTGAATTTCATTAAGTTATTATGTCTAACCCCTGTATAAAAGTCAGCAAGCAGTGAGATCATTAAATGTTATGCACATAACTGGTGTATTAACCAGGCTGTGTGGTGTAGGGGGAAAAATAAAACATGAACTCAGCCATAATTTGATATATTTTAGCCATAATGCCATGCCACACTTACAATATCCAGCAGCCTTTCGACACACGATGAAAGCACGCTGTGTTGTTCGGTGAGATGTAGAGATAGGGAAGATCTGTCTGATTGCCCTTTTTGGCACAGGGGGCACAACCACTCTGCCACCCCATTCCTTTCACTGCACACCGCCTCTCCAGACTCCTCCTAACAAGCACAAATAGACGTTAGGGAATCCTGGCCTCCACGAGCGCAACACACACACACACACACACACACGCTACATAAAGTATTTCACAGAAAATGAAAGAAATGAAGATGTGATGCAATAATAGCAATTCATGGAAGATGTTGACCAAGATCGAGTGAGGGAGTTGCACACACCAAGATAAAATGTTACTGGATGAATATGCACCATACCTAGGAGACCCACAATCAGAGGCCAGATATGGTAACCTTCAATAAATCTAATCCTAGATGAGTACCTCAGTATTACAGGACTTGCATTTCTAACTTTCTAAGGCGATTCCTATTATTTTGTCTGCACTGACCGTATCAAATTACACATTAACTCAATTGTTTAAATGGCAGCTTTGTGTAAATGAGTACATGCAACACTTGTAGTTGACTTTACAACACACTGATGTAAACTCAAAGTTGCTTCTAGATACAAGATTGGCTTTTTAAATACATCTCGTGTTCAATCTGACACTTAATGTGCACATAAAATGATATAAAGGCAGAATATCCAGAGGAACACACTCAACGCAAATCATAACATGCACTACCTGAATCTACAAGTACACCGTCTCTCAGAGAACAATATCCCCACTAGTTTTGACTAATATGAGGAACATGTGGACAGCATACTGCACATAATCTGAGACCACACTGTATTCGCTCACCGTGCAGGAAAAATACTACTACTACTACTAATAATAATAATACTCGGGCTCCCATGCAGTCTTAAGTAAGACAAACAAACCGCTAGCAGTCTGAATATCACCACAGAGGTTAGATGTACATTTCAGCTAGCATTCATAATCAACGGTGCAGCGGAAAAACACGGCGATTCGTGCCCATGAGGAGAAATACCAACACAGCTCCCATCCTCACTTCCTCGTCATGCCAATTAGCAAGCTAGCAGGGTTATATGACCAGATAATATTTCGACGAGTCTATATCTGCAGAGTATATCACGTTTAATAGCTTCTCGTCACGAGTTTCACAATCAAAACCAAAGACGTACTTAAGCTGGCGTCTCCTCGGCCGTAGCTGGCTAATTAACAAGCAGTCTAATTAGCTATGCCGAGCAGAGACGAATCAATTAGCTAGCAAGCTAGGCTGTGAAGCCCCCCTGTAACGTCGCATTACGGTGGTGTTTCTGGAAACGCTGGCTGGCACTTAGTTTACTGAAAATAAACCTGCAGTCACAGCCACACTTCTCCGAAACTGTAAAAGACGAGGCAGGCGTCCGCGTAATCTCGTTTCTGGCTCTCGGTTAAGGTTGAGCGACGATTAAATTAATAAACAAAAGGGGGGCTGTGCTATTAACAGTCGTGTCACTTTGCTAGCTAGCCCGTTAGCAGGCAGAGATAATTAACCGCTCCTCAAACTGTCTCCAACTGGCCCCTCTCCACTCCCCGCAAACTCTGCCTCGGCCAGGTGGGAACGGCAGCTTCAATAATCGAGCGAGTTCACCCACGGTAGGAGATACACTCACTACGAGTCAAATAAAAAAACAAAACAAAACACACACACACACACAAAAAAAAACCTCGGCCTCGAGTTGTTTCCTTACCCCTCTGATTACGGGCTGCCAGTCGGGCATCTAGTGTTGCACTGCCCGCCGCCTGCTGCTCAACAGCGCAAATTGAGGCCTAGCCGGACTAAAGCCATTTAATTAATGAACGTGGGCTCCGCTTACAGATGTGTTAGAAACACTCGCACCCCCTCCTCCCTCGCCGCCCAGCAGACCCCCTTTTTGACGCGTCCTAGCGCTCAAATCCATACCTTAAACACTCGCGGTGCAACACATGGCCATTTAAACTATCATTTTAAGAGCTTCGAGCCGTAATTGGCGAAAGAATTAAACGCTGAAAAGCGACTTGAAGAGGAGTACGTGCGCCGCGGTCTGCCTCGACGATGGGGGGGTGGTGTAAAGGGAGAGCCAGGCGAAAAAAGAGACGAGAGGCAGAAAAAAAGTTTGGGATTTAATGCTGGATTTCTATAAGAGATCGGATTAGTACGGGGCGCGATCCGTCGTTCGCTCGATCCTCTACCAGTCGCAGGCCACTCTCCTCGCTCAAATCGGCACAATTAACCGATCGCGGATGCCGTTTAATTAAGTTCGGAGCAATTAGCTAATGCGTTTTTTACCTGCATGGTCGCCGCTCCAGCACGCACACACACACACGCTTCCTCCGTGGCTCCTCAGAAGTGAAAAGTTTTCTTGCCTGCCCTCCCTCTCTCTCTCTCCCTCTCTCTCTCCTGTTCTCCCCCTCCCTTCATTCGCCCTATCCCTCTCTCCTTCCCCTCTTCCCTCTAGTAAACAGACCACAGCTCCCCCCGAGGCTGATTGCTGACATTCAGAGGGGACAGACGCGGCTATCAGATCCCTTATGTAACCCCGCAGATATTACAGATAATTAATGTATGCTCAAACGCTGATCACTTGTTATTGAGTAATAGAATTAATTAAGGAGGAGGGGGGGTGATATGCCGGATGAATGATGGATTAATTTAGAAAACTATGTTAATGCCTAGATTACACGGAATGCTCCTTAACGTGAGAGCTCTTCCTCATTTTCACATTAAAAGGTGAATAATAAATGAGTCCCCATTCTGCCAAGTTGGATTGTCACAACGAGTATGACGAGTTAATTAAAGCTGAATAATGGAGACGTGACCGCGGAGCTGCTTCTTTTCGCGCTCGGATTCTGACGTGTTTTCAGTCAAATGATAGGTGTGGCGCACATCAACAGCCGACTATGTGGAATAAATATTTATGAAGCGGAGCGGATTAAAACTGCACCATCTGTATGCCCCCTGCGTTACTGGGACAGGAAGTGATGTTCCTGAATACCCTAAGAGGTGTCCTTAATTGCGCCTGTGCGAAATCAACCTTTGCTGACGTGTAGAGGGCGCATGGATTGAGCTTTCTCTCGGGTTTCAAAGCCGAATTGTTTGGACGGAAGAACTTGTCGTGTGAAGGTGTGTGAGGGTGAACTGCACTACGTGTGTGATGGGTTTTTGAGGACTCTGGGACAGTTTGGTGATTTTGACATGAAGCTTCTGCACGACTCTAGAGCAGTAGCTCATGCTGAAACAGACGAGTCTGATAATTAGCCCGGTGAAACTGGCTGAGACCGTTTGGTTATTTTGTAGTAACATCGATAGGTTACATTTAAATATTGAACTGGGCTGGCTGTTGAAGTGGGAGAAATTTAGCATATTTTTACTTAGAAAAGTGATAATAACTCGAGTGTAAAACTACTCTTTTACAAGGAGAGAACATATGTATAACTAAGTCAAAATATAGAAAACAGAAAGTTATATCACTGTATTAATATTATTATATTAATACTGTGTAAGTGGACTATTATTGTTACTTGTACTTTATTTCACTGTGAAATGTAGGTAATTTGAAACTGCATCCATTTTGGCAGTACTCAAGTGATATACACTCACCAGCCACCTTTATTGTTCTACTGTAGAAACCTATGAGGTACAGTATAGTAGTTGCATACTCATTTGCCACTTTATTAAGTACACCTTGTTATTTCTGGGTTAGACTCCATTTTTCCTTCAGAACTGTCTTAATTCTTCACGGCACAGATTCAACAAAGTGTTGTAAACATTCCTGAGAGATTTTGGTCCATCTTGGGACAACAGCATCACACAGTTGCTGCAGATTTCCATGATGTGAATCTCTGGTGAGGCCATTTGCATACAGTGAACTCTTATAAACAACAAAAACTGCTGTTTTCTTGTTGTTTAGGCCAAATTCTGACCCTACCCATATGAATGTCACATCGGAAAACCAGACTCATCAAATTAGGCAACATTTTTCCAGTCTACTGGTGTCCAATTTTGGTGAGCCTGTGTGAATTGTAGCCTCAGTTTCCTGTTAGCTGACAGGAGTGACACCTGGTGTGATCTTCTGCTGCTGTAGCCCGTCTGCTTCAAGATTCAACTGAGTCAGTGTTGTCTTCCTATTAGCTCAAAGTAGTCTGGTCATTCTTCTCTGACCTGTTTCACCCTATAAAACTGCTGCTCACTGGATATTTTTCCCTTTTTCAGACCGTTCTCTGTTAACCCTAGAGATGATTGTGTGGGAAAATACCCAGTAGATCAGCAGTTTCTGAAACACTCAGACCAACTCATCTAGCACCAACAGCCATGCCACCCTCAAAGTCACTTAAATCACCTTTCTTCTTCATTCTGATGCTCAGATTGAACTTCAGCAGGGCGTCTCGACCATGTCTATACATCTAAGTGCATTGAGTTGCTGCCATGTGATTGACTGATGAACAAGCAGTTAGACAAGTGTACCTAATAAAGTGGCCGGTGAGTGTACAGGTGCTGCAAAAGCAGAGGCGATTCCAGGATTTCTTAAATGTGGTGGCACAGCTGGAATCAGGTAACAGTAGTTGCATGGAGCAATATAAAAAATGTTTTCCATAATATAGTGAATGTATGCTTTCTCCCCACTGCTGAGACCATTAAATCATTGTATTCAATATACACCATTCTATTTATATCTCTCTTACAGTCACTTTAAAGCAGACGTGGGTGTATTTGCAGCCAGATCACACTGTCAGTTTGGATCTCGTGTTTTGTTTTCAGATGAGTGTGGAAGTGGAAAGGAAATTTTTATGCAATGCTGACACCGCGCAAACACTGGAGGAGATTGGGGGTATGTGTTCAATTTGTCCACCACACATTTACACATGAATACATCCAGAACTGAGGCATTTAGCTGATCCTCTGATCCACGACGAATTATAAACGGTCACCGAAAGGCTTTTCCAACATTTAATGGCACTAATTGCTGTGGTTGTTGTGTAACCGTAGTGACACTGGCCATCTGTCTCTGGTTAATGCTGAAGTTTAATTATCTGTATCAGCCTTTTTAAAATGTATTTATTAAATTATCTGTAAAAAAAAAAAAAAAAGCAAACACTGTCTCTCTGCATCCCACTTCTTTCCTTCAGCAGTTTGCATTGGCCAGCAGCAGATTCATGACCAGTATTTCGACACCCCGGAGTTTCACCTGACTTTGAGGGACATGTGGCTGCGTAAACGTAAAGGATGCTGGGAGCTCAAGTGCCCGACAGCAACAGGCTGCGAGACAGAAGCGCTGGGGGAAAGCAGTCTGAAGCAGCAGCGCTGTGCACTCGTTACAAGGAGATAACCAGCCTGCCTGAAATTTACCTGCGAGTGATGGAGGCCATAAAAGACACTCGCGAGGACAGAGAGTCAGGGGCGGGCTTCTCACAGGACGACGAGTCGTGGCTGAGCAAACTGAATCTGGTATGCTTTGCCGAGTTTACAACAGTGCGCCGCTCGTTCACTTTAAAGGAGGAGGGGGTGCAGATAGATCTGGACCAGGCTGACTTCGGCTATCATGTGGGGGAGATAGAAGTCCTCATACCAGAGGGAGGAGATTTGCAGGCTGCACTGGAGAAGATCAGAAAAACTGCTGAAAAGCTGGGTATAAACTTTCAAACTGCTTCACCATTTAACACATTCACTGCCTTATAGTGTGATCACCAATATTATTTTGCCTATCTGCAACATGATTTTTCTGTAAAGCATTAAAGACTGTTTTCTTCTTCTCCTTCACAGGGCTTACTGGAGATCAGCGAGTTAAAGGAAAAATGGATGTTTACCTTAAAATAAATCACCCAGAGCACTATGCGAAACTGCTGAGTGAACACATTCTGTAAGAGATTATACTGCATCTGTACATGTATGTGGGAAAGAGAGTATTATTTACCATGAAATCTAATACACTGTATCAAATGTTCGATGTTTAAACTCAGTAGACTCCAAACTGTTAAACTGCTGGATGGTCCTTGGCTGTTGTCACAGCTACTTTAACTTTTTGTTACAACTTTGGTTTGCAAATTTGTGCGACTGAGTTAGTACTTGAAGTGTGATTCTCTCACTAATTTATCACTAATGTCACTGATCTCTTACTGAGAATCAAGGTCTGTACTCACAGAGAGACTCAAAGAAGAAGAACTGGTTTGTGACATATGGCAGAGGATCTTCTAAGTGCTCAGCAGGCATTGGGTAATGATGAAACTGTTCCATTGTTATTACACAAAAACTGTCTTCATGGTGTCTAAATCTGAACACCACACTAATACCATTTGAAGTAACTTGAATGTTTCCACTGTGTTTGACCTATGACATGTCTGTGTGTGCACTGCTGCTGTATATAACCCCCTGCTTCACAAGCATTTTCATCTTTAGGGGAGATTTTGAAGGCATTGGTTAGTTTGTCACAAGTCATGTAATTAATCAATAGTAAACGAATACCTACAATTGGTTGTGTGTATGTGAGCAGAGCGTAGAAGTGTGTTTGTATGCCTATCTTTATGAGGACATTTACTGACATTATTCCATTCTCAGGCCTCTTAATCCTAAAGTAAACCGTCATACCTCAGTGCCAAACCCTAACCTAATTCTAATTTTAATCCTTAAAATCAAATCATAACTCTGGCCAAAAGGCCTACACTTTTTTCTTTTTTCTTTTTTTTTTTACAAATTTATTATTTAGGGGATGTCTGTAAGTTGAAACTACAATAAAAGAGCATGTGTTGCACTCTCCCCTAACAGGCAGTGTTAAATAAAACTGAAGACCAAAAAAGCACAAACAGGTTGCATAGAACAGAGTGAGTACGTCACCCTTGCAGCTAACCGAAGCTAAGGAACGCATGTCCTGTCACTTAAGCCAAAATAACTATTGCATACGTGTCTGACGTTGCATGCTCATGACTGTCCCAAAAGTATTTCTTCCTCCAATTCATTATTTATATACTCTTACATGTATTGTTAGAGTTCTTATGATCTTAAACCTGATTCTGGGAAAATATTTGCCAACTGCAGAAACAGACGAGTAGCTACACTGAATGTATTGTTCAAGTTTTCCTTCTGCATTTTATTCTTATTATTATGCAGACACTGTGGGATTTAGTCTACTCTGAAGTTCTGTAACTGTGAAAAATTCAACCGCTTTAGTTTCAAAAGAGTCTATAATGAGAAAAAAGTGCTCAGGGTATCTCATTATAAAGCTTCCCGCTCATGACTACCTGTTTGTTTTGTTCAAATAGGTTTCTTTGTCATGATATGTGCCAACAATTCAATAGAAGACAGCCACTTCAATGACGTTACAGACAAAGGAGGGAAACAAACAATCAGAGGACAAACTGCACCACTGAGAACATTTACAATCTCTTCCATTGTCAGTTTGCCTCTTTAAGCTCTGTTAGTGGCTCTAATAAGGAAGACACTCCTCCTAGTCCTGTATGGTAGCTGCTTAAAGATAATATACCAAGAGGAAAACACTGTACATTTTAAGCTGAAAAAAAATATGTACCTATTCCTGCAGTTAGACTTGTAATAAATGATAAGCTACCACAGTCATGTGCTGATTGTCCTCTTCCATTTCGGCCTGTGTCCTGTCAAGAGGAGGTGATGGAGCAGGTTGAGATTGACTCTCCTGCTGCCTTGGTTTCTGTACCTACACCTGTTGTAGGTAGCTTCACCTGGACATCTTTAATCTACACATGCACACAGTAACACATAACATGTACACCCTTAAACTGAGGCTGTGGCTCTGGTGGCAGAGTGGGTTGTCTACCAGTTGGAAAGTTGGTGGATCAATTCCCATTGAAGTATCTTTGGACTGAGTTACCCCTGATGCATTCCTTTGCTCCTTTTGTACCTTGTAAACATATCTTCATCAGTTACATCCTGTATGATATCCACTGGTGTTTGGTAAATAAAGAAACAAATATACTGAAATACACATTCAATAAATCAAATTTTAGCTCAAGGCCTATCTATAAGTGAGAGCCCTTGGATAAGAATCACTGGTTCATGTGTTGGTATATTCTTTAAAAACCACACTCACAAATGAATCTTTCTACCATGTCAACAAATTATTCAGCAACAAATTCATGGATTCAAAAGTCACATTGGCAGAGGACTTTGATGACCCAGATGTTTGAGCCATTCATCTTCCCATATTCACATTTCACGTGATAATCGACTCTGTGAAGCATACTGCAAAATGTGGATATTAGAGGCACAGTTATTTAAATTTGACTGCCAACCAAAAGTGTTTAATGGTGGGTCTTTGGCCCTGACAGCTCAGCACTGGTGTCTGATAAGAGTGTGCCTGATTGTAGGGTCTAAATAACAAAAACAGACGCCCCTGGGCACAGATGACAAACACCTCCTCTCTTACCACGAGCAACCTCACACAGCACAATGCTGCCCTGTCAAGTAAAGTAATGAGCAGTACAGCTGTTTTCAATAAATAAAATACATAAAAAGGGTGTGTGCTCAGGGGCACATTATAGCTGCTTACACTATCAGCTTTGCTTTCAGAAATCAGTTTGTTTCCTGCCACCTTTACTCTGTGTGCTGTTTTCATTTGAGTGAACAAAACAGCAGTTTCATGTTTGGGAGAATTTAGAGAGTAAAAAAATAAAAAATGTTTTGTTTTATATTTTTATAAGAAGGAAAAAGAAAAGAAAACATTTAAAGAAACTAAACTGTAAGCTAGAAGAGAAGAAGTCCATTCCTTAAGAGCTCTTTTAGGGTCCTAATAAAATCTACTTTCTTAAATTAAAGTTATGTTAAAGTTATATGATGGGTAAATAAATGGGTTGTGCAAACTCTGAACGTGTATTTGGTCACTGACCAAATAAGGCCGAAATGTAATACATTTATCGTCACTTTTTCTTTCAGAAAATAAAGTAATATTTTTGGCTCCCAGAATTACCTGTACATCAGCTGTTCTCAGACCAGCAGGTGTGTTTCCCTCTGTGAGGCGTACACGGCGGAGCTGGTCACGTGACGTCGACGGACAGGGGGCACGCGCAGTGTTTTTTCACACTTTTGTAAACAACATGGCGATCCACGGATTGGCACGGCTAGCAGACTGATCAAACACTGCGCTGTCACGTAGCGTTACAAGGGCTTTGTATTAGACGGTGAAGAAGCTGTAGATCGCGCAAAGGGTCCAGGTCGCGCCGAAACGACAGAGAGGTGGACCGACGAGCTGTCACGAAGATCGTTTGACAGTCCAACGGTAGCTAAATGTTATCGTTAGCATTGCTAGCTAGCTAAAACAAAATCAGCCACTGCGTCTTAATCACGATGAGCTGATGTGCACTACACATATAATTTGTTTGTGTCGGAGAAGTTAAAGTACAGCGGTTTGTCTAGTTAAACTGTTACAGGTCTGACGCTACGTCCGTGACCCATTATGGATTAACTGCTGTACCGTTTCCTCTCCAAGGTGTTTGCATTCACGTGACTTTTCCAGGTACACCCGAAATTGTTATTACACGTCTCCTTATTCTCCCTGCCAGGCCATCTTCAGTCTATGGGCTCTCAGTCCAGTTCTGGGATGTCTGGTGGAAGAGGCTCTTCCAGTGGCAACCCAGCTGAGCAGTCTGAAGCAGCAGAATCGAACCAGGGTGGCAGCGGCAACCGAGGCCGCAGGACAGACAGGCAGTCTTCATCAGAGGAGGACGTTGACTTAGCTGAAGTGCTGGCTTACTTACTAAGGAGGTGAAGTCTGTGAATTTTGTAGTTTAAAAGGCTCAAACTGATAATGCTAAGGGCCCAGTTTGCAGAAGAGTTACTGACAAGTTGTTTTGATGAAAGTAGGTAATAACAAACAGAAGTGAAAATGAGCAATTAATAAATAAAAAACACCACTATAATAAAGTCAAAGTCCTTCTAGCAGCCACTTGGCAGTCTTATGCAATGTTCCTGGATGCGGTGCAGTGAGCAGCTGTACTGTATCTACCACTTGTCTGGGTCGTGGAGGCAGCAGTCTTAGGCCTGAATTGCAGGGCCTATCTATATAACCGGAAGCCACTTTGAACCCTACACAGTAACCTAGCCTCTTGCATCGATAAAGCAGCCCACAATGATTGTGATTGGCTTGTTCTACACCACCGACTCCTCCATGCGTTTTTGGCTGTTTTCCCCACAGTTTTTGAATTTATCAGTGAGAGAATAACAATCATCGTCCCAATATAAGGATGATTAATAGCATTCAACAAATTCCTGGAGGGAGATTGCTTAAATTATCAGAATGGGTGTGAGGGAATGTGAGAAAGAAGTGTAGGGAGAAACTAAAAGCACAAATATGTTTGCACCCGGAAGCTGGACCACAACAAAGAACGAGGACACCAAGAAGGACAAAAATCCCAGCATTTTATTTGTTTGTCGACCGACACCGCATATAAAACACAGGGGCAGTGACTGCACGGTAATTAACACAATGGCAACGACATTGGTCACTTACATAGGTTATGTACATAGGGCCTTCAAAGACCCAAAGCAGACGTTCTAATTCAGGCCTAAGCAAAAGCACTCTGATCTCCTTCTCATCTCTCATCAGCTTTTTTTGGGTGGTGGTGGGGTACCAGGGTCTTTCCAAACCAGCATGAGATGTAATCATTATAAAAGTTGATGGCATTCAAAGAATCCAGCATTTAAATATATGGGAGAATTCTGCAACAGCAAAAATGGCGGTAGAAGTATAACCTGATGGCATAAAAAAAGCTGATTCTTTTTTTCTAACACATATGGCTGGTGATTCTGTATATGCAGTTTATACAGCCTGCTGACCATTGAAATTAATTTCAATGCTCAGAAATAACTGCCCAGAGGCATTTAAAGGTGGCTGCCAAGTGGTGAGTCTTGCTTCTAGAAGGGCTTTGATGTAATCTCTCCAGCTTGTTTCTCAACTCCCTGAGGTCACATAATGTCACTTCATTAGTTTACCTCCCTTGAAATCAAAACTAGGACAAAAGGAGGACCACTCATTATATATATGTATAGTAGCTGCCACGAAAATGACTTGTATTGTGGGGAGTGTACTGTGCGCTACTTAAATATCATTTATAGGCAAAGAGAGGGAGCAGGGCGATACAGAGTTTTACATCTCTGCCAAAGAGCAAATAATTGAAACATCACATTACATTCCAGTGCTGCAAAAGCTAAGTGGGGGTTAGGGGTTTCCCATTTCAGCTTGATTTAATTGCACTTGGAGAGGCTGGGAATTTTTTGAATATTCCTCTGTAATGGTTTTTTAGCCCTTGGAAGTGAACCGTGACAGTGGCAGGGCCTCATGGGACTAGAGGGAACTGAGATCTGCAAGAAAAACGTTTAATTTCTCACTTCTTTTAGCATTGTTACAAGGCTGCAACTGGACCACTTAGCTTTTGTTTCATCTGTAAATTGATTTTTTTAATGTACAGGGGTACGTAGGGGTATAGATTGCATTGATCATGATTGATTAGTTGGTTGTTGAACTGATGTGGTGTTTGCGTGGTCAGTGGGTCAGGCTGAGGCTGGTCCATGGCAGTGGAGCCACGGGGCTGCAGCTGGTCCAGTCGTATTCTGACTCTGATGAGGACAGCGATGGAGCCTGGGATGGACGGCTGGGTGACCGCTATAATCCACCAGGTAACCTCCCAATCACACAGGACAGGAAAATAAGTAGTTGTTTACTTGGCAGAGTCCTTACCGCTACACTTTTAAGTTCACTTTTATTTATTTATAGCCTTAAACACAGAGTTTAAATGATCACATAATGTGGAAAGTTAACAAATATTTTTAGAGTGCAGCCGCTGCAGCGCAGAAATAAATATAATTGCTTTAGGATGATGATGCTTTCACTTTCCAAGTAGTTGAAATCCATCCAATGCCCAGTAACTGGAACAGGATGAATGAATGTCAGTAAGGTTTCAATTTAGAGACATAACCATGTTACAGTAATGTTATTGTCTTCTTTTTCCACTACCATCCCAAAAATGTTATTTATGGAAACATAAATTTAGTATTTTTTTCTGGAACTTGTGAGGCTTGAACATTGTTTCTTCTTCCTTTTGTCCATTCCTTCCTTGCCTCTCTCCTCTGTTTGCATGTTTGTTTATAGTCTGTCAGGCAATCACAGATCAAACAATGTGTCAGTTGTTGAAAATTTTCACAGATTGTTCTCACAAGTATGTAGGACAGCTAATCAGAACATACCCTAAGTTGTGAGAGCTCGTTGTCAAATGTGAGCTCCTACTGAGGCTTGTTCTTTGTGTTCTTCTTCTAGTGGACGCCCAACCCGACACACATGAAGTGGACCAGAGTGAGATCCGGACTCAGATCCTGCTGGCCACCGCCTCCTCTTCCTTGAAAGGCTGCCGCAGTTTCACCCACATGCTTGCAGAGGTCAGACCACATAAATAAAACCTAAATGGAAAAACAAAAATATAGCGGCACTGGAGTCGTATTAGTTTTGTCCACATCTTCATGAAATTATGAAGCTGCCAATAAATGTTGACCAGTCTTTTTTGTGTGCAGAGAGAAAGAGGCAGATGTAGAGGCTCCAGTTTTTCCCACGGAGAGTGCAGTCGTATCCGTACGCAGTAAGTATTTAAAATTTAAATTAGAGTCACGTAGCAGTTAAGTTAGCATGACAGAATTCTTGATTGGGAGGGATCGCTGTGTAGTTGTTGTGAAAATATACAATGCATTGGACATAAATAAGACTAAATATTACAATTTTGACCCTGGTGTTCCCATGCAGTTTCCTGCCAAATTATGTGTCCCACAAGGATACATACCAGCAGAAAGCCTTCTGTGGACTGTACAGCGAGGATGGCAACATGTTCCTCTCTGCCTGCCAAGGTAAATAGCACAAGATCCAACATGAGAATTGAGGAGCTGAATCAGATCTGATTTTTATTCTGTTTGTTTAAAACTGCTCTGTGGACCACCAACTCATGCTGCGTTGTGTACAGAATGTGGTCAGGCAGAGTGAAGTATTGTTTGACTTTACTCTCGCTGTTTTAAAAAAAAAAAGAAATCCAAAATTCTGTATCATTAGCACCTATTTCCTGATTTAATGATTAATGAATGAAGTCACTGTTTTGTAAGCAAACAAAACAGGCAGAGGACAACAGATCCCACCTACACCTGCCTGTTTTTGAGTTTTTCTTTTATTATGTCTTAGTGACAAGTACTGAATAAGGAGCCAGATACTGGTCACATTCAGGTTTAAGTGGGTCCTTTAATTAATTAATCCTGAAAAGTTCTACTGACAAAATAGAGAGGGTGAAATAAATCAGTCTATGCTTGTTTTTTACCTTTGCTGCAGACCAGAATATCCGCCTGTATGACACCAGTAGGGGACGTTTTCACCTACGGCGAACAGTGAAGGCCCGTGACGTGGGCTGGAGCGTGCTGGATGTCTGCTTCACCCCTGACGCGCGCCACGTGCTCTACTCCAGCTGGTCTGATTACAGTAAGTCTGTGGGAACTGTAAGATTTTAAATGATTTCATTTTTAGTTTTTCTGATGTTTGTAAAAATTCAGCAAAACCCAGAAAACCTCGTGATTAGCTCAGTTTCTGTAGTTGGGAATAAAGTCACTGGAGTCACTTTTCCAAAAAGCTGAGATGGTTTGTGAACTGTAAATTAAAAACTTAATGCAATATTTGTACATCAGTTAGACCCTGAAACAGAGCAGAGACAATTCAGAGAGAGAAAATTTTATGCCAGTGGCTAGTTTGAATAAAGCTGGGACAGGTTTATGTTTATACATACATATATATATATATTTGTGTGTATATATATATATATATATATATATATATATATATATATATATATATATATATATATATATATATATATATATATATATATAAAAACAAAATACTGTAGAAAACACCATTTTGTTTTAAAAAAGAAATATTTTAACATTCTTGCTTAATATTGGATTGTAGATGCTCAGCAGATGTCATATTTTTCATATTTAATGGGTTTGTGCAGAATGTGGTTTAACATTGACTTGCAGAAATCAGCAAGGCCTTTGCTGAAAAGTCATTGTCTGCATGGCAGCATATATTGCTCCAGAGCCTTATTGTTGAGCATTAATGGTGCCTTTGCAGATGTGTTACCACGCAGTTGGCACTGCTGTATCCCAAAACCATCATAGATGCTACCTTTTGAACTGCCAAGCCAGATGATCCCTCTCCTTTGTGTCTTTGATATCCAGAAAGACTTTCAGATTTTGATTTGTTAGACCACAGGGTCTTTGAGCTGTTGTCTTTGTGCTGCATAAACTGGGCATCATTGTACCCAAATGAGGAGAGCTTTAAAAAAAATGCACATCTGTTTTCTGTGTAACGTAAGACTGTTGTTTTTGTGACTTTAATGAAGATGTTTTCAAGTTACATTGAATTAATTTTAAAAAAAAACTGGAGTTGTAGTGTCCTAAAGTGAACAACATTTGGCTTTGCTATTTAATGTTGGAACTTTTACACAAAGTATATTTTTATTGATGTGTTTTAGATCAAAAATGCAAAATACACTCTCTGGCTAGTTCCTTGGGTGTGCTTGTTCTAGTGCTCATTAACGGGAATATCGAATCAGCCAATCACATGGCAGCAACTTAATGCATTTAGGCATGTAGGTGACCTGCTGAAGTTCAAAATGAGCGTCAGAATGGGGAAGAAAGTTGATGTGAGTGAATGTGGCATGGTTGGTGCCAGATGAGCTGATCTGTGTTTCAGAAACTGCTGATCTACTGGGATTTTTTGCAGTAGAAAGGTCCAAAAAAGGTCAGAGGAGAATGGCCAGACTGCTTTGAGCTTATAGGAAGGCTACAGTGACTCAAATAACCACTCATTACAACCAAGGTATGCAGAAGAGCATCTCTGAATGCACAGCATGTCAAACCTTGAAGCAGATGGGCTATAGCAGCAGCAGAAGACCACACCAGATGTCACTTCTGTCAGCTAAGAAAAGGAAATAGAGACTACAGTTCACACAGGCTCACCAAAATTGGACAATATGAGTCTTTTAATTCTTGCTGCTACATTCAGATGGTAGGATCAGAATTTGTCATAAACAACATGAAAGCATGGATCCATCCTGCCTTGTACCAGTTCAGGCTGCTGGTGGTGTAATTGTCTGGGGGATATTTTCTTGGCACACCTTTGGCCCCATATTACCAACTGAGCATTGTTTAAACACCACACCCTATCTGAGTATGGTTGCTGACCATGTCCAGCCCTTTATGACCACAGTCTACCCATCTTCTGATGTCTGCTTCCAGCAGGATAACACACTAAGTTACATCTCAAACTGGTTTCTTGAAGATGACAATGAGTTTACTGTATTCAGATGACCTTCATAGTCACCACATCTGAATCCAATAAACACCTTTGGGATATGGTGGAATGGGAAAATTCTCATTATGGATGTGCAGCTGACAAATCTGCAGCAACTGTGTGATGCTGTCATGTCAACAAAATCTCTGAGGAATGCTTCCAGCACCTTGTTGAATCTGTGCCACAAAGAATTAAAGCAGTTCTGAAGGCAAAAGGGGGTCCAACCCAGTACTAGTAAGGTATACCTAATAAAGTGGCAAGTGAGTGTGTAACTACGATATAGTACCTCAAAAGTTTCTACAGTAGAAGAATAAAAGTGTAAAACAGCATTGTTTGTTTGTGTCAGAAGTAGGAAGAAGTGAATTAATGAATCAGGAAGTGATTTCTTTCATATTGACAGTGCTTGGCAGCATTAAGTACAACTTCCAAGAGTTGTGTGCTTTGTGGCATATCAGCTTGTTGACCTATGTTTTGAGAGAGTGGTTCATATTTCAGGTTGCATTTTCTTAAGCTGTGTAACATAATGAATATGTTGTTATGCAATATGTTGTTTTATTCATATGTTTATGTCTTTTCTCTCTGTTCCTGCCCTGCAGTTCATATGTGCAGTATAGATGGAGACAGTGAAAACCACACCGCCCTGGACCTCAAGTTAGTGTTTCCCTCATAGTAACTTATAACATTACGGAGCAGGTAATCTATCATTCCTTACCAGCAGGCCCTCCTCTCCCTTCATTACCACCTGGATGAATGATGCTGTCAGAACTTGTCACCCCAACATCCATCCTTTCGCTCTGTGCGTGCTCCTTCGTTAAAAAGAGAGAACATTAATTCAACAAAGCGCTTCCATTAAACTCATAGCTCTCCTAATAATACCATTGTTTAAAAGGTGATGCATGCCTTCATAAAGCTCTTTTTGCTGTGGGATAACATAACATGCTGTAGTTGCAAATCAGTTAATTGTGCTCTTACTGCAGTGTCCAACCTGCTTGTGTGTGTGTGTGCGTGTGTGTGTGTGTGCGTGCGTGCGCGCGCGTGCATGTGCTGTTGTGCTTTGTAGTCCAGATGAGAGGAGGTTCTGTGTGTTCTCGCTGGCTGCGTCCACAGATGGCAAAGAGATCCTGGGAGGGTGAGTACAATTTGCTTTTATGTTTCAAGGCAGTGACTGACGGAGTTGAAACGAGTACTGAAGGCTCTTTATGAAATGTGAGTTCAAGCAACTCTCCTTTTGTTCCATTTGTTGAAGGTAGATTTGAAGTACGCTTATTACAGCCTGTATTGAATATGGAAGAGATTTAATATAAACTTAAAGCTCATTTAAAACCTTGATTGGGGAATTTTTTTTTTCAGCCTTTCTTCTCTCTCCTTTCAGAGCGAATGATGGCTGCCTTTACGTTTTTGATCTTGAGCAGAATAAACGAATGTTGAAGGTTAGTGTGCCTTTGTGTGCGTTTGTGTCCTTTGCTCGCATGCTGCCTTCTTTTGCCTTGGCGTACCTGTTTCAGCATTTCGTCCACGTCTCTGTGTTTGCGTTTCATCCGTCATTTAACTTTTACACCATCCCACAGTCTAATATAGCAGCAAAGAGTCCAGCACCACCCCGCAGTGGGACAGTGGGGGTTAAACCCGCCTCCCTCCTCCTCCCATTACCACCCTGTGCGTAGAAGTCAGCGGTCGACCTCTACCATCTGCTTCATCTCTGTCATCCGCCATGTCTCAGCCTGTCCCTCCTAATTACCTCTGTGTTGTGGTGTGTTTCTGTGCTTTTATCTCTGAACTTTTTATTGACTGTTCTTGCTTTCACTGTCACTTCCTCATGTGTGGAGCTAGACTTCCACAATTCAGTGCAGCGATGGGAATCTGGCGCCTCGGTTATGATGTGAGAGCATTTTGCTGCTGTGGTTCCGGTTACTTTTTCCTGTTGGAGGGAGGGATCGCTGCTGATCAATACAAAGCTGTTCAGGGTGATCGCCTTTTTCTTATGATGAGACACTGTAATCGTCTTTCAGGATGACGGTGATCTCTTCCGCAGAATGGTTTACTGAGTATAAAATGATGTGACTTGTATGCTGTGGCCTTCACAGTCACCTGTTAGATACATCTTCCACTGCCATTATTAAAACACCAAATAAGGAAATATCTTATGAAAGAATGCCCTTCAGTCCTTCCACTGGTGTTTCAAAGAGCTGGACAGTCAATGCAATCAAAAGCATTTCATGCTGAGATTTCCTTTCATTTGTGACACATCTTTATCTTTAGTGATATTCTTTGTTTTTCTTGTGATTAAAGAAAAAACTCATATAAAGAACAAAGCAAACAATCATGCTACTGTACTTACTAACAGTTCCATCTGTGCATTAGGCTGACACCCATGCCACATGTCAGGTAGCTCAGTTACTACACATGCATCCAGTGTAACCACATTTATAAAGCCTGTTTGTAGCTCAGTCTGGGTTGCTTGCTTCATAGAACTGAAAACTAAACAAAGTCTTTAGTTTCACTGTGCCGCAGCATTGCAGAAAAATGCTCCTTTCATTACTTCTACGTAGGCTCAGAAATGCACAAGCGCACACTCACAGACATTTTCACAACACGTAAATAACCCACTCTCTCTCACAAAGGAAATTGCACAGTCTTACACACATGTGCACACGCTCCTTACAGTAAACACTGACTCTCTTTCTTTTGCTGCTGTCCTCATCAGATTGATGCCCACGAGGACGACGTGAATGCGGTGGCGTTCGCCGACAGCTCGTCCCAGCTGCTCTTCTCTGGCAGCGATGATGCAGTGTGCAAGGTGTGGGACAGACGAACGCTGCGGGAGGACAGACCACAGCCTGTTGGACAGCTGACCGGCCACCGAGACGGCATCACCTTCATCCACAGCAAGGTGGGGGGTCGAAGAGAGGAAAGCTGCTGCTTTTTTTTTTATTTTTATCAGTCTCTCAGTAAAAAAGTTTCCTGATTGATTTTTGGACAGTTGGTTAGAAGTAGTTGAAATGACGATGTTAGCCGTGTTTATTCGATAAGATGTATTAACACGTTTTGTCGCTGTGTCAGGGTGATGCTCGATATCTGATCAGTAACTCAAAGGACCAGTCCATCAAGCTCTGGGATGTCAGGAGGTTCTCGCCCAAAGAGGGGCTGGCAGCTTCCCGCCTGGCTGTCACCCAGCAAAACTGGGACTACCGCTGGCAGCAGGTTCCCCAGAGAGGTGAGGAGGGGAGGAACCAAAGTAAGGCAAAAGGGAGGCACTTGTGGTAAATGAGTCAGAAGAGAAGTTAGAGGACGAGAGGAGGGGAGGTCATACGGAGGAGGAGATAAAGATAAAATGATGTTATTAAAAAAGAGAGAGAGGAGGCAGGGACAGGAAGATGTGTGTATATGTGTTGTGAGGATAAAAAGTCAGTAAAGCCATGCATAGGGAGATGAGTGATTACTATTATGAGCCAAAGAGGAGGGAAGGAGTGGAGGAGAGGTGAAGGATAGGAGTTTGGATAATGAGAGAGAGCGGGAAGAGAGGGGGAGGGGACAAGGAGGTACAAAACTAAACAAAATTAAACAATCTAATTAAGGATGCACTTTCTTTTTAGCAGGGCTTAAATCTACAACATCTTTTGGATTAAAATTGAGGTTACGTGTGAGAGAGGAGCAAAAACAGAGTCACGAACAAGAATAAAGATCCCTGTGCATTTATTTTGTTGTTTAGCAATATTGTGTTTGTTTACTTGTCCCTCGCAGCCCTGAAGAGACACAAGCTGACAGGCGACACCTCAGTGATGACCTACCGAGGTCATGGCGTTCTGCACACCCTGATCCGCTGCCGTTTCTCACCAGAATTCAGCACCGGGCAGAGATTCATCTACTCTGGCTGTTCCACGGGCAAAATCGTCAGTGAGTCACTCTGTGTTTGTGCATCTGTTATAAAAATAAATAAATCAAACTTTAAATTTACGTTTGAAGAATCTGAACTGGTTGAACCGTATGTGTCCAGTCTATGATGTGCTGACCGGCACGGTGGAATCCAGACTGGTGGGCCACGACGCGTGTGTGCGAGACGTCAGTTGGCACCCGTATGAGGACATCATCATCAGCAGCTCTGTGAGTGCCGTTAATGCAAAAACTGCCCTGCTGGAATCAATGTGTAAAAGCTTGTCATCATAAATATTGCATTAAACCCAAAAGAAAGCCCTTTCCAGAAGTTGTAAAAAGATTTAATAGAGCAGTGTTAAACCCAGACAGTGTTTCCTCTGCTAATGGAATACAGTGCAATTCAGAAAAGTCTGGGACAATTTGATGTGTTTTCTGGTAATTATGGAAAAAAATTGACCATTTGGAGAAGTAAATGCATGTTTTTTTTTCCTGTGTATTGCATTAAATTGGACTTTTTAGTAGTTTCACTACTAACTGTCTTTTATTTGTTAATTTTTTTTACAATATGGAAAACAACATTAAAGCAGTGAAAATGAACTGAAATGTTTAGACTAGAAGACGGAACCAGACAATATGGATGCAGCCACATGGTTAATGCAGAGTACTTTATGCTTACACTGCTAAGGCCTTGACCTAACTGCAGATGGGCAAAGCTGGATTTATGGTCAGCTGACGGCTGCAACTGTGCAGGTTGTGTTTTCTTGCATAGCTCCTTGGCTGTGCAGAGAGAAGGGAGTTCAACTAGCACAAAGGCTAGAGAGACAGCTTGGGTGCAGTCCTTCAGAAAGTTAACACAGCTTTGCCCATGTGTGACATGTTGGAGAATAAAAAAACAAAGATCCAAGAAGCACAACGAGAAGCACAGAAATGGGACCGTTTTTGCTTTTATCACTTGGAAAATAAGTTGTTTGCATATCATGACTTCTGCCTCTCCACAGCAGATGCTAATCAAACATGCACATGAGTAGCCCACATCGCTGGTTCTTCCACATAGTTTGACTTGGCCCCTAAGTAGTGGTTGGCTGTTAGCACACAAGGACATGGGTCTGCAGAACTATGTGTAGCACATGTGCATTATTAATGTAGTAGCATATCAAGACCATAAATTTAGCTCTTTGCTTGCCTGATAAAAGTGCTGCTTCTTTTCCATTTGTGGTCAGAACCTGAATATTTGTTTGGCATGAAGCATGTCACCATCATTTAACAGAGCAAAGAGACTAGCTCCAGAATCCAGATCCGGAATTGTTTGGTGAGTGATGAAGAGATAAAGTGAGCCCATCCAGGTTAAGGACATAAAATTATGGGACTAGAGGCAGTTGCTGGCAGTTGCTACTATCTTTTTTATTTTATTTTATTTTTTTTGAAGCTCTGATTTTTGTCCTTTCTCTGCAGTGGGATGGAGCAGTTCGAATGTGGGAGCACAGACAAACCCATCCCCTAGATGAGGAGAGAGGAGGAGGAGGAGGAGGAGGAGGAGGAGAAGAAGACGAGAGCTGTTGGAGGAAGTGACATCACAGCAGAGGAAGGCAGTGGGCTCAGAAGCCCTGAGAGAGACTTAAGTATATTTTAAATAAATGCTGGATATTAGTGAATAAAATTAAAACGTGGCTGTGAAGTGTTCATCGGGAAGGCGTTGTAGCCTCGCGCTGTCCAGTGCAGATCGGAGAACAGCGGGACGGCGGCCACCTGCTTTTTTTTTTTTTTTCTTTCTGTTTTTGCCTCACTGTCTTGCTCAGAATAAGCAGGCCAGAGCTCCAGCCTGCAACACTTCACTCAAAATATGCTGAAGTTGCACTTATGAGCTATTGGAATTTAACGATAAGTTAGTGATTACACACACACACACACACACACACACACACACATATATATATATATATATATATATATATATATATATATATATATAAATAAATAAAAGAAACGTTGGATATTGCAGGCGGAAACATGATGCTGATGATTTTGTATAAATGTATAGAATTTTAATGATTTGTGTGTTCAGGGAGTGTATTTAGACTGTTGTCAGTGTGCTGACTCTGTTTGGACTCTGCTGTTATGAATAACACAGGCTGTGTCCTATTTTCGGGGCCATCTCCGTTTAAAGACTCAACATCTAATGATAATATTTTTCAGTTGCCAAACACATGAACCTGATAATTACATAACTTTCCTGATTTTACCAGAAACTTCACAGACTCAAGGAGGTTTCCCACATATTAATTTGACCAGGTCTGCTTTATCAGACATACTTTTGTTAATTCTGAGTCCCCTTTAGGTATTCTCAAGGCTAATGTGACTCCCTGTCCTCAGACGCAGCAATAGTCCTATTCTTGATCTAGGGTCAGCACTCACTGTCATTTTGGCTAATGTAAGCCTGTGATTTCTTTCGAAGATTTGATTGTGTGTGATTAATATGTTAAAGTCAACACTTGGGGAAGGGACTGAGCACATGCACATGATTTCAAAATCATCTGTATATGCAAATTTCAGGTGTTTATATCAAAGCTCATATTTCACTCTCAGACTTTGCAGTTATAATAAAAACCTTTCTTCAAATGTATCCCAAAGAAGCTGCTGTTAATCATTGTTCAAATCAAATGTTTCAGATGTTTTTAAACGTGTGGTTGGTAGTGAACGCTGGCACGCTCATATTTCCAATGAATGACACTTCAAACAACCACATGCAGCTCACTGGATGGGATTTTTAAACGTTTGTCATTGAGTTTGTCTCTGTATTTTATAGGGTTAACTGCAGCTGCCAGATATGCATTAGCCAATAGCACGCACACACACACACACAAGCTGACAATTAGCTGCTACAGGAGCCATAGCAAAGTTGTTTGAAGGTCATTGTAATGTCAGCAATGCACTTAGAGCCCTAAAATTAGACCTAACATACTTTGGCGTGCCTGGTTTCATTTACACCTACTGTTCTGACTTCAAACAGGAGACACCGAAGCTCGGCTGACAAAATGTATCATCACAGCTCGCAGTGAATTTCAAAAAGTGTTTTTCACCATTTATTTATTAGGCTGGAAAACTTTCTCTGGGCCACTGAATAACTTAGAAGACAAATGAAAGGAAACAAAAATCCACCACCTCGTAGACACTAAGCAGCCTTTTTGTTATTAGTCTGTATTGGTAGCAGGGCTGGGTGCCTTGGCTTGTGAAAACAGCTTCAGTGTGCTTTATTTGAGTATGAGTACCATGGAAAGACTAAATGCAGTCCATTTGGCTCTGACGGTTGAAGGGGTTTAAGAAGCTCCGGCCTGAGTACTGAGCCTGGAAATAAAGCAGGCTGAAAGTACTGTGAGAAATGCAGCTGTCCATGGCGCCAAATGCAAGCTGGCAACCGTTTATAACTTAAATTAGTTTTGGCTCCAGCAGCTGATTCCTAGACTGGAGAGTCCTGAAGGAGAGAACGAGAAAAGGAGCCAAAGCAGCTAAATGATCCAAGGTCAGAATCTGACTTTTTTTATTTATTTTTTTATGCTGGAAATGCAAACATAAGTGAACAGCATCACATGACTGTTATTTTAAAAGACCTTGGAGCTTAATTACAACCCAGAGGTTCAGTTTTTTTCTCTCGTCAGTATCCATTTAAGATGTGTTGGAGCATTGCTGTGAGAATAATGGGGTCAGTTACAGCAGCAAGCATTACCACATCTCCTCTTTCAGTCCACAGGGGGAGGGGCTTTGAGGGTAAAGGGGACACGGGGTGGGGGTGGGGGGGTTGTATTTTTGTAAACCATGTGTTCTCCTGCACGCCTGACAGTGACAGAATAGAAAGGTCCCAGAGTAGGATTGGTGTCTCTTTCACAGACAAAGGAAAGCGAGGCAGACTCCACAAAGAGAGAAGACAAACGGGAGGTCGAACAACATGAATCTAAAGACTGAAAACTCCTCAAATGGCTTCACACCAGAGATCAACTTGGATAAACTCCACCGGATGGCTGCAGAGCTGATACTGCCTGGAAAATCAATCTTGAGGCTCTTGAACGCTGCTCTGGAGTTTGTTACAAACTTTCTGGCCCAAGTTTTAGGAAGCAGCCTCGTCAGAAGACATTTCCACCTGCTGCTGTCTGCGTTGGTTCTCTTCGGACCTGTGCTCAGCTTCTGGGTATCAAAGTACAGCATCTTTGCAAACAGCAACCACTACCTGTACAGGTGAGGGTAGGGGGGGATTTGCTCAAAGTGCAGGTTATGTTGACACTTTCCTGAGTGGATGTCCAAAGAAACCCAAATATCAAGAAACTCATCTGTTACCTTAAAGACCAAATAAATGGAAACAAAAATGATATGCACTTACCTACTTGTGTATAAATGATTTATCATTATTAAATGGAAATAACAGTGAAGTAATCATTGCTTTACAGACGAGCAGTAACCTCTATCATTAAAGCAAGATTATATATCTTCGATGTAGATGCTGCTCCTTTAATAAACTCTTGAATTTGTAATAAAAGCCAGTGCAGCCGTGCTCGGTGTAGTGCAGTCGGGGCTTTTATTGCTAAAGTTGTACTTAATCTGTATCGGTAGCAAACTTTCTCAGTCTTTGCTTGTGGAACAATGCAGTTCAGCATCTACAATTACCATAATGTCATTTGATGCACTGTTTAAGGTTTATATAATCCATCACTTTTTAAAAATTCACTTATGATGTTATTGAATTATTCCCAATTTATTTTTGTTGATGCTCTGCTGCCATTCATTTGTCACACAGAGGACTGGGTAATCCCCTTTCCCCTGCATACAATATTAATGTACCACTTTTGAAAAACAAAACAGTGTATTAATATTGTATGATAATGTTATTCTGATGTATAATGGTAACTATCCCGCAGCAGAATAAACATGTTCAGTGCACTTATGCAGTGAAACCACTTGATGATCAACTTTGATGCCTGGAAACAAATTTGAATCAATTGAAAAAGTTGAAAAGACCATCTCAACTTAGTCCTAAACCATGGTACAGGCTTTTTTGCATATCATGAGGGGGCCTATAGTGTGAATGTGCGCAGTGTCAGTCCTGTGAGGGACCGCTCCAGCCCTCCTCCACAACCCTTAATTGGAAATGCAGTTAGGAAGACTGACGGATGGATGCAGCATTTAATCTCTGCATCTGCCTACACTTTAGAGTTCCCATCACTGTGGCTGGAAGGGAAAAGCTTTAACTTTGTCTATTTTATTACTGTAGTGTGTTTTGATCATATATACAATGACCCACTGATTTCCTGATTCATCACTCTCACAGGAAGTTCCTCAGGTCCACTTGGGGTTGGACCTGCATCTTTACGGGCTCTTTCATCTCTCTCCTCTCCCTCTCAGCCCGTCACCCCCTCTCTCTT
Organism: Pterophyllum scalare; assembly: GCA_024447675.2. Classification (NCBI taxonomy): domain Eukaryota; kingdom Metazoa; phylum Chordata; class Actinopteri; order Cichliformes; family Cichlidae; genus Pterophyllum; species Pterophyllum scalare. The sequence continues at coordinate 21,475 of JAMQGT020015461.1, read as the reverse complement.
TGCCTCCGCCACCTCTCTCGAGTAGGCCTCGCAGGATTGCTCTGGTGGGGGTGTCAACACCTCCTGACCCTGCTGGAGGATGCAGCGGGGACCTGTTATGAACCCATGAACTCAGCCCAGGACACCCAGAGCTCAGCCTCCCCGGTGCAGCCGCTACTGCTCCTGCACGAAGACCAGAACAAGGCTTCCTGCCTGAAAGCCCACATGTTGTGGAGAGGCTATGAAGTCTCCCAGGACATCCTCATCCTCTCCTTCTGTTGCCTGCTGCTTGTCGAGGAAATGTCTGTCTTTGGTCGTCACCTGGAGCAAGAGAAGCCTCTGCAGAGGTCACCTGGGACCCCATTAAGAGTGATCTTCCTCCTGTGCGTAGTTCTCCTCCTTGTTTGGATGTTTCTGCTGCTGTGTTTGCTCGCATACTTCCCCAAGTTTCCCTCCCAGCAGCTAGGAGGAGCTCTGGGCTACCTGTGGTGGAGAGGACTCTACCAGGGACTGTACAGACTCAGATCAAGCTGGGGCTGTCCTGGTTTACCAGCAGAAGGGCTTTTTATCATGGCACACACTGATGAACAGCCTCAGTAGTGTGACACACTTAATGAAAATGATATTTTGACATTGAAATATGTTCTTCAAAGCTCAGGAACAAACTGTCATTTAGGTTGTGAAGTGAATGCAGGTGCAGTATATTACCTGTAAACACCCTTTTAAGACTGCATAACGCTGACATCACATGAATAGTTCGCTTTCTATAGAAGTCAAAATTAATCTAAAACCAGATTTAAAAATCTCATTCAGACAAAGTGGAAAACGTGGGAAAACTGCTTTATTCTGTAATCTGATCCGAAATGCAGGCACAGTTAGAAAATGGTTTCTATCAGAGCAGGTGTGTTATTACTTGATGAGAGTGTCATTCTACACTAGTTGTTGCTTGTTTAAAAAAAAAGCAGAAGAAGCCTGGAGTCAGTCTCAGTAGATGAGAGCTTTCCCGTCTCCTCTGGGCCTCTTAATCTTGTCATAGTTCTTCTTAATGATGTCAAACAGCACAGCCTGGAGAGAGAAATAAAGACACTGAGTGTAATACAGAAGCAGGATGATATAGGTAAGCGACAGGTTACAGGGAGTCATAAAAGAGAGGGACGCCCAGATATGGAGCTGTAATCATGTCAAACAGCCCCTTTCATCATTGCCTGTAACGCCTTGTTCATTAGCAGCATCAAACACAGGAGGACAATGGCCGAAGGAAAGAGACGAGCTGATTAATGGACAGGAGAGGGAGCGCCAATCAATTTAACACAAGCACTGCAATTAGTTTAATTACCCTCCTATTAAGAAGAAATGGATTCCATTTAGCTGCCGCTCCCGCTGCTTGGACACGACTGGAATATTTTACATCCAAGCCACTTGATTAAAAATATAGTGCATGAAAACAGCAGATGGTATACGGAGTTTTGATCATGTGATTTATAAGGTTCAGAATACATGCAGTCAGAAAGCACTCCTGCAGGAGGCCCAACAGTAAGAGGCGGCAGGTGTCTTACGTATGTATTGCGGATGTCCAAGACCACAAGGCGGAGCTCACAGTATTGATATTGGTCCAGCTCATGGACCAGCTGTCTGTAGTCTCCCTGCAGCAGAAAACACATCACGGACAGTGAGCTTATAAGCAAAACAATAATAAACACACAATACAGCAGTATGCATCTAATTTTGACACAGCAGAAGACATCATGGCTGTAAGTTTTTCAGTATATTGGCACACACTGTCTCACACACACACACACACACACACCCATGTAGATTAGGATACACAACAGGAGATACTGACCACATGGGATGCCTTGGAGGCTTTGGCCACAGCATCACCCCTCTCACTGTAATACCTGACAAAACAAAGAGAGGAGTTACTCATCCGTCATAACATCCACAGGATACAATACCACCCACCTTTTTTAAAACAGCCCCCAGTGTTTCACTAAATGTCAGAAGCAATGCGACATCCAAACCAGCAGCCTAGTTTTAGACTGTGCCTCTGTTAGGTTTTCTCATTTTTTAAATGTAGAATTGAAGCATTTCACACCGACTCTTCTTCCATAAGATTTATTTTTCCTGTTTGATTTCACTAAATAAAGATAAACGTGTCACTCTGAAAGCCTGCCCTGTTGATCTGTGTAGATTTCTCAGTAATCGTTCATACAGTACTTCTCTGGGCCTGTATGCGTGTCCAAGGCTGCCTAACTGTGTGTTTGTACAGAACAGGTTTCGTGTTTTTCTTTGCCAAATACTTTTGATAAAGTAATCTCAAGTCTGTCTTTCTGTGTTGTGGAAGTATAGATCTGCTGTACATTACAGGCTCTTACTTTGAAATCTGAGTCTGGAATCCTTCAATCTTGGTGCGCGTGTTAGTCAGCAGCTCAAACACTTTCTCCTAATGAACACAAATAAAGATTTAAAATTCAGCTGGATAAATTTCACCTGAAAGGGAAGCTTCACACACGACTGTTTACCAACCTGTACAGCCACTCCAAAATTGTTACCATCTTCAATTTTAGGAATCTGGAGTTGCACCCACATGGACACCTACCAGAAAAAAGAGATTTATTAATCATTAGTTTAATGTGTGCGACTCTCTTAGTAGGACTGCTATTAAAATTCCCAAACATCCCAAATCACAGTGGATTAAATGGGACATCATAAACTATCACATTAAAATCTTCCATACATAAAATCTGATTTCTCTTCTTGTGAAGCTTTGAGACTGACTGACCGTGTTGAGCTTCTCCTTCAGTGTCTGGATCTCAGGTTTGACCTGCTGCAGGAGACTCTCCACCCGCTCGTTGGTGCAGATGGGACCACAAGGAGGTCCTGGAGGACAGAGCATAACACTCCTTCACTTCACTACATCTTCACTAGATGTAGTTTTTAAATATAGAACAAGCATATATAAAAAGGGTCCATATGTCCCTGTTTACTCCCAGTTAGCTAATCGGTGTGTAAACAGTGTCTTAACTGGTGCTGCCACCTCATGAGAATCCTCAGTTTTATAGAACAGAAAGAAAAGCAATGAGGTGTGGTATACAATGTTTAGGACCTGTTTTCTCCCATTATTTATTGTCCTTATTTATAGGAATACAGTTACAGGTGAATAGGATCATCTTTCTTTCTGTTTCCCCCCATTTACCTGCATCTTCCTCCTCTTTGTCACTGTCCTTGTCTTTCTTCCCCTCCTTTGCCTCCTTCTGTAACATAAGAATAGAAGGCATCAGGCCACACAGTTTTTGCTGCCTATTAATCTCCTAGACAGCTCCCCTTGCATGCAGGATCTCTGTTGAATTCTCGTTCTTTGCATAAGATATGCAACCCAGTTGCAGCAATCTCTACCCCTTGATATTCTAAGCGGACTGCAACAGCTTCAAGTGTGTTCCCAAAAGTTGTACAAAGATCCCCAATCCTCGACATCAGCTGCACAGCTCTCTGCCTTCCTCTAAATTCCTGCATGGGTATTAGTTTGAGACACACAGCCTCCGTATGATTTAAAAAATCTGAAATTCACAGCCGACTGAAGTAACATAAAAGACCCACTCACTGCCAGTTTGTAAAACAGCCCTTGGAAATTGCACAGTGATTGGTTGCCATGGTAACTAGGGACTCAGCATTGTGTCTTTATATAATGAAACACTAAATATAAACCCACGAGCCAAGGACCCCAATTGAGAGGAGGCTCTGTGAAGAAATTCAAAGGTTAGACAAATACAATACAGATGTGAGGCTCCTCGGTGTGAAAGCCGTTTCATCTGAGTAATGGGGAAAAGTCCTGCATAAATCACCTTAAATGCTCTTTTATTAGATTCACATCATATTTCTTTAAAGAACAGCCTGTCTGAGTTGGAGTCCCACCTCCTCCTTCTTCTTGCGTTTGGCCTCCTCTTTAGCTGGATCTGGTATTGGGATGTCCAGTGGAGCCTTCAAAGAAGTCAAGTCGTCGCAGCTGAAAGATGACTGACAGCAAACACAAAACACACAATGTAACAACACACAGTTTGATCCAGGAACCTCAGACAGACCCCCCCACCCCACCTCCACCCCTTAAAGCCCTCTCATATGCCCTGCAGTCACACAGGTGGATACCTGCAGCAGCATCTGCAGCTCTTCGATCTTCTGCGGGAAAAATTTTGACACCAGCTCCTCTGCCTGTTATAACAAAGTAACACAGTTCACATTAATATCACAAACCTATGGCACAGCGGGGGAACATTTCTGAACATGAGTAAGTTACCTCCTTGGTGAGCTTTTGGCAGAAATCGTCCACCTGGAATAAAGAAACCACAACTTTAAGTTTAAGATATGCGCCCCTTTTATTTAGACAACGTTCACACAACAGGCCCAGGTGCAGATGTTAACCGAGACCCTCCCGCTCACCTCATGTGACCCCTGCTGCCCCTCTGCCCGTGAAAACAAGCACTAACGCTGACACAGACTCGCTGTTAGCATCACTGACACACTAACCGTGTAACTGCAGGGAAAGCGGAGCTAGCTTGCTGCTACATAACACTTTGTGCTAGCGGACTCACCTGTTTCTTCGACTCGAGGCGGATATCCAAAGCAGCCATGTCGTCTCCGCAGAGGAAAAGTTGTTTAATAAAGTTTAGGAAAGCCTTTCGCTTAAGAGAGGGCGGTTAGAAAGAAGAATATGCTCTCTGTCTGTGTAATTCAATGCCGTGCACGACACGGACAAATACCCACAGTTACTCAGCATAAAAAGCGAAAATGAAAGTGAAGCGCATTTTAGACATTTCCGTACTTTCCCACAGTAATCGCGAATGAACGTGTTGCATTGTGGGTTGTGTAGTTTTTTTTAAAAGGAGCGCTCAGGTTTAATTTCATATAACCAAGGACTCTGAAGGGGAAACGGTGTGCGTGGGTCTCCGAGTAAAAAACTCACAGAAATTAGTTTCTGCGTGAAATAATTATTTTATTGTCAACAAAACACTGTCAAATAATGAAAACCCAAAATAAAAATTCTTTTTATTTTATTTTATTTACAGAACTGTGCAAAAGTCTTGAGTTACCCTTGTTTCTTTATAATTTGCTTCCTGGGAGCCAGAGATTTTTGGAAGTTTTCAAAGTGCTCTTGAGCAACAGTTTTCCAGGCTTTCTGAAGGGTTTTCAAAGTTGTTATTTAGACATGGGCTGCTTTTTCACTCATTTTCAGTCCAGTCCATGTGCCTGTTTTCAGAGGGATGTTTTGTTTGCTTGTTTATTGAACGCTGACCTATGAATCATTCAAATATAAAAACGGCAGCTGACACACGAGATGAACCAGTGCTGCGTCTAAAATTACAGACAAGTTAGCAAAAAATCCATTTTAAATTGTATCTTTGTCACTAGCAGCCTGTCTTATAAATCTACAAAAATACCAATGATAACACAGTTTGACAAGGTGATTCTCAAAGAGCTATTAGCTGGAAAGTTGGCATATCTGGGCATAGTGTGCAGTGTGTGTGCCCTTAAAAAATTAAGGAAACTAGTCAAGAAGAGGATAAAAGAAGAAGTGGCAGGCCTACAGATGAACGATATCTGAAAGTCATCTCCTTAAGAAATTGGAAAAATCCGGCAAAGACCTGACACAGGACCTGTGAGATGCATCTGGCCCTTCATCTACTGCTCACTGAGGCCTGATCAGAAATGGTCTCAGTGGACGGGTGGCTGTCAAGAAGCCACCCGTCCACTTTCGCATTGCACTCTAAATCAATCTCTATGTCCACAATTATTATTTATAATAATATTTAATTCACTACTTCTTTTTTCTTGTCTTCTTTTCATCCTCTTCTTTTTAAAGCAGAAATCATTGGACCTGGTAACCCAACCTAAAAATCAGAGCAATGTCCAGAAAATAATTCAGAGCAATTAATCTAATGCTCAGATTCATCCTGAGATATACCTCTATCCTCTCAGATACATAAGAGAGCCGCTGTCCTCTTATTTAGCGCTCTTGTGACGGGATATGACGATTTAAGGCTTTGTGTAAGATATGACTACTCGACAAAATTAGATCATTTAAAAACTTAACAAATACAGCATAACTTTGTTAGAAACATTACTACTGCTTTATAAAAAAAAAGGAGAAATGATCATAAAACTCATCTTTAAAGTTTTAAATATTTCTGAACAAACTATCTCCTGTATATGAGCTGATTCTAGAAGTTACGAGTACTTCCACTGGTTGGAGCTGTTGCTCAGCGTGGAGTAAAAAAGAGGATTATGAAGACAAACTACAGATAATGATTAACAGCCTCCGAGTAAACATGGCCTATCTAAATCATATCACAGACTAAAGCACGAATGAACCCGTTAGCCTCGAGGGCTGAAAGATGTCACTAAAAAACATTTTAATTTTTATATTTTCAAATCTTTTGCTGGATTAAACAATGCCAATAATAAAAATAAGTGACAAAAGTGGGCAAGAAAAGAGCGCTGGTCACTGCTGGCACGTCTGCTGTCACAAAGGCTGTGTGGACTGAGCCTGATCCAGTCAGTTTAAAGCACAGAACAAATAAAGATTCCTGAGTGAGAAGCATACTGTCATCTGCAGGCTATCTCACTATTATACGTCAGCACACTCTGTGCTGGGATAGTATCAGGTGAATCTATCATGTCTAATCACAAAAGGAGGGTGAAAACCCAACACAGTTTAAACCACTTTGTTAATGAGTGGTAAATCCTACTGTTGTTTACTGGCCACTTTTATCAGTGTTGGACCGGAAGAATTGTTTTTTCTCTCTCTCTCTCTCTTGAGTGCCACTACATGCGTTTTAATAGCCTATCCACTAAAAAAAAACAATCACTCAGCAGACACGAGGTGATAGCTCAGAGCAAAGGGCAACTGTTGTACTCGTTTCAGCTCCATTAACTGTTGAAGCTTTCTTTGATTTGATTGGGCGAGTGATTAGAAGTCTGCAGTGTTATTCAGTTTCGAGGGGGCTGTTGAGAAATACTCCGGGCAAAGGCCATGCATCTGAACAAAAGTGCAGAAAGACAGAGGCTGAAAGAGAGAGAGGACTTTATGGTTTGTGGGCGTGAATGTAAATTTTATTTACAGACCTATCATGTTAGCAGTGATGGTGTGTATGTGTTAGAAAGAAAGCGTGCAGAATGAGGAGAGTAAATGATCCTGCCCTTGTTCTCTTGGACTTTGAGTTTGCTGGTGTGGCCTTTGTTCCACAAAAACAGGACGAGAAAAAAGTCACATCGCACTCGTGTCCCCTGCAGCTCCGAGGTCTCATACAGCTCACACAGTTAAAGATGTCACAGCTTCAAATGGCTGCTTATAGTCTTTGCGCTGATTCATTTCTGAATGCTCTCTTTCATGGACTGTAGTTATGGGTGGTGCATGCATGCATTCATTCATAGGAAGTGTCTGTGTGTATGAACATGTGTGTTGCCCATACACTTGCAGTAGCATGCTGACTCTGCAGACCCTATCAGGCAACATGAGACAGGAGTATGGAGAGAAAATTGACTCAAAATGTTTGTGTGTCTGTAATGCTGGACTTGTGCTTAACTTGCTGGATTTGTAATTTTTTGTAATACACGAATCACCTGATACACACGGACAAAACTAAAGTTACGACTGCACAAAGTTTTTGAGACACATTTCACGCTTCCGGAGAGCTCCCAGATTCGTGTGTAACTTGGTGCGTTTAAATGCTGGTGCAAAGCTGGGTCATCTGAGTATTGTTCGGGGTTTCTCTGTTAGCTAGAACTCTTCTTTATGGGAGATAAGCTACTTCAGCTGTTGGTAGCTAAGACAGTACAGCTTAACCAAGATCAGTGGGTATGTATCTAAGCATCACAAAACAATATGAACAATTTAGAATGTTATTGTTTGAACTTGAAAGTGGCATGGCCCTATTTTGCAAGTTGCATTGGCAAAATAAAAAAAACCTGGGATGGCGATAATACTTGTTAATATTGTAAGGTGCAATATATGGATATCTTTTTTACTCTCTCTGTGTCCTTGAGCATTTTGTGTCCAGTGTGACTATCTGCTGCAAAATGCAAGTTCAGAACACTTGGAATTTATTAGCAAACAATTATTGCATGCTTAACAGTCCTTTGCGATATGGATATTGCACACACTGATATTGCAATGTTTTATACACATTTTGTCTTTCCATTTTTTTTATTTTGCCAATGCAACTTGCAAAATAGGGCCATGCCACTGTCAAGTTCAAACAATAACATTCTAAATTGTTCATATTGTTTTGTAATGCTTAGATACATACCCACTGATCTTGGTTTCACTCCATTGTATGAAATTAGTGTCAGCAAGTCCTTCAAAACACAAAAATAAACGTTTGCTTTAAATGACGCATTACACTATCGAGAAACTAGGCAACTTATTACAAGTTTGGTATTATATACAGTATTTTGGTACAATGGAAATATAATTTGACTATATAGACAGAACACAAATTCAATTAATAGGATGGCACAACTTAACACACTCAACGTGAAGACAACTCCAGATATTTAGACTAAGCTGTTCGGAAAACCCCTTATCAGTGAGGCTAATCGAAAAAGCCTGGCTGAATTGATTAGATGTTTAGAGATACCTATGGTATACCATCTGTACCCATGGCAACAGGCCATGTGATCTGACAAATTCTGATTTACTCTTCCAGGGTGATGAGAACTTCTTTAAAATGTTACTTACAAGAAGCTTAGTAATACTGTAACTTGTAAAGGAACTGTTACTCACATCAAATCCTCAAAAGCTGATGTAAGCTGATTACCTAAAACATAATAAATGTCTTCCAGCATTGACGACTGAACCTCCATTCTTCCAAAACTGTGTCTTCATTTTGTTCATGTACATTTGTGAACAGTATATATATGGGGGGGATTCCTAAGACATGCTGGTCGACATCATAAGAATATCCGAGCCTGGAGATAAATTTAGAGATAGCTTTCATAGATCTGGAATGCACTGTCTTAAGCTGTACTGTCTTAGCTACCAACAGCTGAAGTAGCTTATCTCACATAAAGAAGAGTTCTAGCTAACAGAGAAACCCCGAACAATACTCAGATGACCCAGCTTTGCACCAGCATTTAAACGCACCAAGTTACACACGAATCTGGGAGCTCTCCGGAAGCGTGAAATGTGTCTCAAAAACTTTGTGCAGTCGTAACTTTAGTTTTGTCCGTGTGTATCAGGTGATTCGTGTATTACAAAAAATTACAAATCCAGCAAGTTATGCACAAGTCCAGCATTACAGACGCACAGATATTTGAGTTACGCACAAATCCAGCATTACAGACACACAAACATTTTGAGTCAATTTTCTCTCCATACGGGAGCAGCAAAGTTTAACCAGACATACTGGACTCTCATCCCTGTCTTTATCTCCTACCGATGGCAGTGTAGTCCTCTGTCCAACCCCACCCTTTTACTTGGCCCTCTCTCTCAGCTTTGTTTGTATGTGTGAGAGTTCCCAGAGGAAAGTAAAAGTAACAGGAAATTTAGCCCTTGAAAACCAAACATAGGCAAATTATTGGCCTGTAGCTTTAAAATAAAGACCACAGATGGCCTGTGTCTTATAAAAGTTACCAGTGCTGTCAAAGTGATAATTACAGTAATATTCCCTTAAAAGATTATCAAACTTAATTTGAAAACTCAGCAGTTTTAAATTTGTGTCACTACTCAAATAACATTAATTATAATGCCACATCTGCAAAGCCTTCATTCACGTTTCTTTCAGAGCCAGATGACGTGATGATTTTAACTTCTTGGCTTGAATGAGATCCGGTTTTGTGCTGCTAACTTCTCTTTGTATTCACTAGTGCTGAAATGATGACAGAAAGTTAATCACCTGCTATCAGGTTTTCACTGTGAAATGCTGTGGATTTCCTTTGTCTGCTGTGATGCTTCTTTAAAGTGGACCTATTATGCTTTCCCTGTTTCCTCTTATATATGTATACACTGTTGTATACGGTGGACGCTCACATTAAATAAGGCCAAAGTTTCAAAAGAAGAGATGTGAAGTAGTCGGTTTTAGGGTTTACCATTAGGTGGTAGCACCTCGTAACAGGTTCTAAGTGAGCTGAGCTGAGCCGAAAATGTGACGTAAACAGACTGTGCCATTGGACCTTCTGTTCATGAGGGACAGCCAATCAGAGGAAAGCGTGGGCAGCAATAAAGGCAGAGGAACTAAAGCTGCTTGGTCTTGAGGTGCAGCAGCAAGGCCAAGCATAAGATACATAAAGATTATTTTGAACTGTGGCTCATGCAAAGCTACTCTAGAAAAGTCCAAGAATAAAATATGGAGATGGAAATGAGCGTAATGGGTGTGTTTTTCAGTCAGCCGAGCGAGACGGCATCATTTAGCGCTCTGTAATGTGAAATTATTTAATCTTACCATTAAGACTGGGCTACAAAACAAGTGTCAAAAACATTCTGATTTAAACTTTCAATTAACTTGTTTTATTCTGGCTGTAATTTGCTGCACTCTTTATTCTGCTGGAACAAATGAAAAACCCCCACATATGTAGGCAAACTGAAGTTGTGCTACTTGAAACCTGTTTTCCCCATTATGTGGTGAGTGGGAGAAGTTTGCCTTTAGGGCTTTGTGCAGTTATTTCCCTTTATGCTGTTTTCAGTGTTCAGCCTCAGTTTGGTGTAGGCAACAAGGCTGCTTCTAGAGGTCTCCACCCTTTCAGCACGTCTCCAGAGCCCGTGTAACAGAAGGGAAAAGTCTCTATGCGAGCAGTTTCATATGAGCCCCCCATTTGTAGCCTCTGTCGCCACCGGCGGGACTCTATTTCCACGCCCTTGTTCGTCCTTCCGGTTTCTCCCCTCCACGCTGGTTCGCGGTCCCTGTTTGTGCTCAAGCACTGTGGAAACTTGCATCATCCAGGAGGGGGGAGACAACGCAGCCAAACATCAATGGGCACGACCTGCGAACAAGTGACCTATAGGATATTTAATTTTACAAGCAGAGGCGCCTCCCCCAGCTCCAGCCGGCCGGTTAGGGCGTACAAAGCCGTAAACAGGCGGAGGGTTCGCTGCGGTCCGGTTCACCGGTTAGGTGTCTCCGTGTGAATGTACACGTTGGTCAAAGTGCAAGGTCCCCTCAGAGCACATACAGATATGAGCTGCGACCGACTCTAGCGACTGCTGCTTCTCGCTTTACCTCCTCAGCTAACTTATGTGTGCCGATTTACGCTGTTAGTTTTTTTAAATAAGCTATTTTAACTTTTAAACCAAAGATGTCGTGCCTTTTACTGGGAGTCATACGAAGGTGAGTTATCGCGGCTTTTGTGTGTCTTCGGGATTTACATGCGCGTGCACGTATCTGTGCGTTTATTTTATTCTAACTTTCTATTTATTTCTTTATTTATGGTCAGCTTTGTTTTTATTTCCTGTTCCAGTTTGGAAAGTTTTCCTGGCTAAGTTCATGTTTTGTCACTGTACTTTCGATGCTTTTATTTTGAAAAGGAAATCACAATAAACGTAAACCTGAGTTCATTTGGTCCCTTTTTGAATTAAAAGTGACTAAAAAAAAACAACCCAAACCGTTTTGAAGCAAGAGTTGGGCACTATTCATTTATTGTAATAGACTTGCATACAGGTTATTTTAAGGCATTCCTGGAAAAAGTTTCACCTTTCTGTCTTCCTGTTTGACAGCTGCTGTTACAACTGAAAAATCTGGTCAGACCTGATGTCTGAATCAGCATGAGTCTGAGTAAATTATTTGCTCACACTCATGAGACAGAGCAAATATATTCTGAGGTCCTTCTGAATTAAATAACACATCAGGATAATCTTAACTACTTTTACCCCTCTAGGATTTGTGATGAGGCCACATCACACAGGACTCAAAGTGAGCAGTGTGTGTGTGTGTGTGTGTGTACGTGTGCTTTTATTTTTCCATCATGGATGCATGTGAGACAGTGGGTGAATTAGTGACAGAGGGGCTGTGCTCCTGTGCATTTTGTTTGTGTTTCCACTGAGAGATTGCTAATGCCCGGACCCATCACAGTGTGTCCTGGAGCGATCTCTCTCTCTGTGTTACTGTGTGCTCACTATAGCAGGAGGGAGGCTGATGTATGCGGCATGTTTGCATGCTTCCTGAAGTGGCTTGTCTCTGCTTCATAATTAAACTCCTCCCTAAAGAGGCCTTTGACCAGGATCTGTCCAGGCGTAGAAGGGGGAGTGTAGGCGTGCCAGTCCGTGGTGTGTGAGGATTGGCTTGCTGACCTGGAGGTGTGCTATGGGGACAAGTTATTCATCTAGGATAATCAATAACAGAACTGGGTTATTATGTGTTCTTTGAAAGTGTTTGGTCTGGAAAATATTCATCCTGCAAGATTAGACAGGGCGCTGCTGAATAGTTATTCCCTTGATGGCTTATGTCTGGATAAATCTATGCTAAATGTATCTAGCAGCAGTGTGCTTGTCCATATCAGGTGTTGAGGATTGGGATTGAAGGAAAGGAGGCAAAGACAAGACACGCTGAAATGGGTGACTGCAGGGAGAATTGGGAGCAAAAGTCACCAAAGTCTTTGCAAGATTCTTAAAAACGATCACAGCTTCTCTGCAGCCAAAGAAGAGCAAGTTTCTAAGCAAGAAAATGAGCAATTAAACTTTGCTCGTGTTACTTAATTTCAAATTCAATCCAGCTCATCTCCTTTCCTAATCCCTGTCACACTGGAGATAATATCCAGCACCATCCTCGTGGTTACTGCCGTCAGCAGCATGATGAGGGTGACGTTTGGGAGTGCAGGTAATTGATTTACTGTGGAGGGGTAAAGGGTCTAAAAGTCTACAGAGCTGACCAAAGGGAGTTTATTGAAAATCACAGATAAGCCTGAGCAAAGTGTTGTCATATTTGGGTCAAAGGTCAATCTGATGGGCAACAAAATACCGGCAAAATTAACCTCTCCACTGACCTCCCCTGTGTGCAGTCCTAAGGTAAATCCTGCAGAATCACCCTGAGGTGCTAAAATAAAAGGATGGATGTGGAAAACAGTAGTTAGCTCTTGCTGTTGCTGCAGAGTCATAGTCTTTAAAAGCTGCAGCCACAGAGAGTGTTATTTGTAGATGATGTCATTGGCTGTGGGTTCAGTGTCGTTCTCAAACGCAGTATTTAAGCAATCGATGGCTGTTAGCTCAGGTAAGGTTCATGGTAAGGGTTCAACTTCATGCTCACTATCACCTGAGCTACATCTGCCCCAAACTGTGGGTGTGAAGTCCAGTTTCCTGGTATGAAGATGTACATTCAAGTGATATGAAAAACTTAAAGTTAGCCCTGAGGGTGGTGGTTATTTTTCCTCACACTGTGCCCTCACAATGCTAGGCCATGCAGTCTAGCTCACTGTGAGTTTCTCATCACGCCTGCTGCTTGCACCCTTTGTATATTTAGACCAGACTAATGTGAATATCCGCATGTGTGTGTGTGTCTGTGTGTGTTTGCATGATGTGTGTGTAATGACACGTGTGCCTTCAGCTGACTCCATGGCAGTATTTGAAACAAAGTGAAAGGGCGTGACTCGTGTTGATCGCTGTTAGCTGCTCCTTTACTACGACTAAAAATGTTTATTCAGAGTTGCTCGGGGCCTCTCGTGTGACTGTAAAGAATATGAATTTCACATTTTTCTAAAGAGGTCGCAGGGTTCACCCAGAGTGTCCACAGACACACACAAAGCACATGCATTGTATGTTCCATTGTCAGAGACAGGCAGGAGACACCACACGCAGACACCCACGGGCTTGTGTTGTAACAGCATACACGATGACTCTCAGTGGCTTATGTCTGAGGATCATGCTGCTAACAAACAGAAGTCCCCACACCCCCTCGCAGGCCTCTCTGAATATGTGAAAAGGTCATCTTGTGAGGTTTTTAGGTTTCTCTGATAACCACAACAAAGACACCTCATTATCACTGCTGCCACATTAAAAGAAGACTAAACATTAAAAAAAATGTATTGAAAGTATTTTAGCTCGTTTTACAGCTCTGTCACAAAGTAATGGGTGAAAAACAAAAACATTGAAACCCATAATAAAGTTTGTAGGTGCTTTCTGATTCCCTGCAATAAGTGCAGTGATAATTTACTGAGAATCAGCATTTTTTTTTTTTTAACTGTTTTACTTTCCAAGAAGTGGGCACTCAGATGTTTGGATGGATGTGGGTTGAACTTTGACACTTTTTAATTTGACTTTTTTTTTTTTTTCCAGCACCAAATTTGAACCCAGCCCTCTGTACTTTGAAGGCTTCTTGGAAAAATTTCACAAATGAAGATAAACCTTTGCATGGTTTCATCACATATACTGTTACTGTACATAAAAATGAGTTGATTCTGAGGGGTTCAGGTGGAAACTCAGCTTTATGTGGAGTGACAGTGGAATGACTAAAGACCAGAAATTAGAATCAGATACTTAAGTACTGCCATTAGACAAAGAGCTTCATACAGACCAGTATTAGTGTTTATTTAGACCGTGAGGGCAGTGTGGTGGTGGTTCGCACCATTGCCTCACCGCAAGAAGATCCTGGGTTGAGAATCCAGGCCTTTGGACGTTCTCCTTATGTCTCTGTTGGTTCTCTGTGGGAACTCCAGCTTCTTCCCACAGTCCACGGTTTGGGTTAGGTTAACTGGTCATTCTAAATTGCCTATAGGTGTGAATATGAGCGTGAATGACTGCCTGTCTCTTTGTGTTAGCCCTGTAACAGACAGGTGACCTGTCCAGCGTGTACCCTGTCTTACTCCCTGTGACAGCTGGGACAGTCCACCCCCTCCAAATCCCCCAGACCACAGACTGGATAAGCAGAAGATAATGATGGATGGATGAATAGCTAGATTACATGGTTGTATGGTTATGCTGGCAGAGTTTCTTGTGGCAGGTCTTTCAGGAAAATATTTCTGCACATGAATGTACTCTACAGACTGAATAGAAGGAAGATAGTTTGTTTGCTTTATAGGCACGTCTCTGTTCTCTCTGTATAGAGTTACATCCACATTCCACCTTATTGTGCTTTGTTTGGAAAAACTATTCAAGTCCAGTCCAACGAATACTGTTGTTGAAGAAGCTCTAATCTCTTCAGATCTGTTGGAGTTACGTTTAGACTGCAATGTCGGATTTTTCTTCCAGTCACCAGGAGAGCGATTTAAATTTTTCCTTCTCTTTCAGGCAGGGTGGTGTTGGGGCGAGTGTTGGGATTCGGTCTCTGGCCTCCATCCCCTCACTGCCACCGGCAGTGGCCGACTTTGTGAAGGGGGCGGTGGAGGAGTGTAAGCCTACCAACGTACATGTGGTGACTGGGACGCCGGAAGAAACGGCTAACATCCTGGCAGGTCTGGAGCGGGATGGTGTGGTCAAGAAGCTTCCCAAATTTGACAACTGGTAAAGACAATGGATGAGCACACCAAACAAAGCAAAAAGTTATTCTGAAACATATAATGACATTTTTTTTTTTTTTTTGGCAGTTGGTTGGCACGTACAGACCCAAAAGATGTGGCTCGAGTGGAGAGCAAGACTGTGATAGTGACTAAGAAGCAGAGAGACACAATCCCCATCCCTGCTGCAGGCGTGAAGAGCCAGCTGGGTAACTGGATGAGTGAGTCTGACTGGCAGAAAGCCAGAGAGGAGCGTTTCCCTGGCTGCATGGCTGGTACGTTGGGGGGTGGAAATACATTTTCTTTGTTAAATGTAACCAAGCCTTTTCACCTTTTTTGACTGTCACTTTCACCTTTTGAAAGTATTTAAAAAGTAATATTTTAAACTGAATGTGAACAAAATGATTTGAAAATGAACTGGAATCATTTAAAAAGTGACTCAACATCAGGTTGCACTTCTGAATCACTGCAGTGACTTTCAAAACCCACCTGAGCATATTTAAAGTTATATGAAAATACAAAAAATATGTTTTGAACAGTAACTGGTGCAAGATGCCTCCTGAAATCCAGTTTACTGTGGTGCATGCTTCTAATTTTTCTCACTGCTTTTCAGTTTGTCACCTGTTACAACTGGATTAGCTTCCACATTTATTGCAATGTTACAAATCCCGTTTGTAGGCACACGCCTTAACCTCAAAGTTTAGGTGAGCTTGCAGAAGCAGTCGTCATTCTGTGAGGTAAAAGTCAAACATCCATGTCTCATACATATTTATTTATCCTCTGTCCATCCATTTTCTCCTGCTTATCTGGGCTGGGTTGCGGGGGCAGCAGCCTAAGCGGAGAAACCCAGACCGCTTGTCAGGGGGGACAAGTTCCCAGGCCAGCCGAGAGACATAATCTCTCCAGCGTGTCCCGGATCTGCCCTGGGGCCTCCTCGGAATACCTCATCCAAGACGTGCCCAGGAGGCTATTCTTTAGGCTTGGAAGATATTTATTTTTATTTAATGGGAAGGGTCGGTCCTTTTTTTTTTCTATTATTAGATAGCATAGTGAAGAGTAGACAGGAAAACAGTGAGAAAATGGGGCGAGAAATGCAGCAAAGGACCTCGGGTCACAGTCGAACCCGGGCCCAGGCTGCATTTAGCCTTGTGGCTTATGGTTGCCGTGAGCTAACCTGGTGCTGACTCATTTGTATTTTTCCAGGGGAGGAGCGACTTTAAACAGGCCTCAAAAAACCTGTCGTCCTCTTTCGACTCTTGTACGCTTAGATGTTTGACGAGTGTAAAAACTTTTGTTTGTGGGATTAAAAACAGCCTCATTGATCATATTAGACATGCTGTTTGCATAAATAATTATTGCCACAAAAATCTCTTCACGTGTTTCTGAGTAAAACCAAAAGTTAATTTATGTGCTGATTTAACTACTATTAAGTGAGTCCTAGTGGCAGCCGCTGTGGCACAAAATAAAGTGGACGTGCCAAAAATCGTAGTTTCTTTAATGGCCACTTGAAGTTGTTTTCAATGTAAAGTCAGTCCCCTGAGAGTCTCGTGTTAAATCTGAGCCACGGAGCAGAAAGCATGTTTACAGTCTGGTAGAAGAAACGGTTTGGTCTCTTCAACTGCTCCCACCCCTCCCTTCATAACTGTAGGTCCTGTGGGGGTGATATGCTGTAACTCGCCTGTTTGAACCTAAAGTTATGTATTACTTGAGCAATACATAGGTGCTGTCTCCTACAGACTGCTAGCTGAACTGAACCTCTCCATTGTGTTGTGGTCTTGGCTTCTTCTGGAGAATTTTTAATGCAATTATCAAATAATATAGCTTTTAAAGTCATTACATGTAGAGTCTGTCAGCTGGTGGAAATTTCTTACCCAATGCTGCTGGTGGTTCAGCTTTTAAACTGTAGCAAATAGGCTACAGTGACTAAAGAAGCTGCATCAGTGTCATTTTTACTGTGTGTCCTCACTGTAGGTCGGACTATGTATGTGATTCCCTTCAGCATGGGTCCTGTAGGTTCAACTCTGACTAAATATGGTGTCCAGGTAACAGCTCTTGTTCTCTAAATGCTTCATACTCAATAAGCGTGCTGTGCTGCTTTCTTCCAGTGAATTGCTGTAATTTGTTGCAGTGATTTATCACTGGAGTTGCTAAGTTGTGGGTCAGAGTGAGAACCGTTTGCTTTTTCTTCAAGGTGACCGACTCACCGTACGTTGTGGCCAGTATGGGCATCATGACTCGTATGGGCACTCCCGTTCTCAATAAACTATCTGAGGGAGTGGAGTTTGTACGCTGTCAGCACACCGTGGGGCGACCTTTACCACTCACAGGTGCAGATTTCAAGAGCCTGAATTGAATTTTTGTTTACAGTTTGTATACATTTTATAAATTTTCTTATCCTTTTTTATTTTTCCCTACGTTTTCCTTCCAGCTCCTCTAGTCAACTCGTGGCCCTGCAACCCAGAAAAAGTGCTGATATCTCACCTGCCAGACACCAGGCAGATCCTGTCCTTCGGCAGTGGCTATGGAGGAAACTCTCTCCTTGGGAAAAAGTGTTTCGCCCTCCGCATAGCATCCCGCATCGCCAAGGATGAAGGCTGGCTGGCTGAGCACATGCTGGTAACTGTGACCCGAGTCTGATATACTTATAAGCGTACATTGTTCACGTTTGATCAAAACACTTTGAGTTGCATTGCTTCTAATACTTTTATTTCCCGCTCTCTTCTATCCTCAGATCCTAGGAATCACCAGCCCTCAGGGGGTGAAGCGTTACATCGCAGCTGCCTTCCCCAGCGCCTGCGGTAAAACCAACTTGGCCATGATGAAACCAGCTCTGCCAGGCTGGAAGGTTGAGTGCGTGGGTGACGACATTGCCTGGATGAAGTTTGACAGCCAAGGCGAGTGAAGGGCTCTCACACACAGAGGTTCATTGTGTTACTGCAAAAATGAGCCTGTGCATACTAAAAAAAAACCCTCTAATCTCTCTGTAGGTAAACTGAGAGCCATCAACCCAGAGAACGGTTTCTTTGGCGTGGCCCCGGGCACTTCCAACAAGACCAACCCCTATGCCATGGCTACTATTGCTAAAAACACTGTGTTCACCAATGTTGGTGAGACCAGCGATGGGGGAGTGTGGTGGGAAGGGCTCGACCCCCCACCTGCTGGCATCACACTCACAGACTGGCACGGCAAAACCTGGAAGCAAGGTGACATCAGTTGTTCTGTATGAGTGATTTTAACAGTCAAAATGTGTACAGCACCATCTACTGGTAACCCAGTTGCGGTGACTGTGGCTCAAGAGGTAGAGCAGGTTTTCCACAATACTGATTAGAAGGTTGGTGATTTAATCCCTGGCTGCTCAGGCCTGTGTGCCAAAGTATCCTTGGGCAAGATACTGAAACACGAGTTGTTCCAGATGTATTCACTGAAGTGTAAATGTTGAATAGAAACACTTATAATGTAGAAAATGGCTCAATGAGACCTGTTGCCTTGAGTATAGAAAAGTGCTAAATAAGAACCAGTCCACATACCAAAGCAATCTCTCCTTTAGAAATGGGTGAAGTTATGAACCATCATATAGAGAAGAACCAAATTACTGTGACATTAAGAATGTGAGCTGTTAAAAACAAATACTGTTATTTCCTCTTTGTACACAGGAAGCTCAACAGCCTGCGCCCACCCCAACTCACGCTTCTGTGCACCAGCGGCTCAGTGTCCCATCATTGACCCCAAGTGGGAGAGTGAGGAGGGCGTCCCCATTGATGCCATCATCTTTGGTGGCAGGAGGCCCGAAGGTTGGTACCACTTTAATAATCCACATGAACACAAGTTGAAAACAGGTACGTGGGTCATGCCTGTGTGGGTATCTGACCAAAAAGGTTGAGAGCTTGAACTCATCGAGTGTAGCATGAAAGGTATGCCTGATGCAATATATTCCTTGTATTTTCTTTTATTTTTTTTTAATGTATTACAACATTGCAAAGTTAAACTAAAACGAAGCAGCAGAATATAACACACGTACCAGAAAGTAGCCTTGCAGTGAACATGATCTTGATGTTGTCAGGAGTCCCTCTGGTCTACGAGTCTTTCAACTGGCAGCATGGAGTGTTTATTGGAGCTGCGATGAGGTCTGAGGCCACAGCAGCTGCTGAGCATAAAGGTACAAATCCTCAGTTTCCTGAGATGCACATGAAAAAATGTGAAAAAATGCTTGCTTCAGCTCTCCTGAGCTGTCCTGTTAACCTTTGCTGTTTTTAATATAATGGAATAACAAGGACGTTGCTTTTTACTTTTCCCTCCAGGCAAGGTGATCATGCACGACCCCTTTGCCATGCGGCCGTTCTTCGGCTACAACTTTGGTGACTACCTCGCTCACTGGCTGAGCATGCAGAGCCGTAAGGCCCCCACTCAGCTGCCCAAGATCTTCCATGTCAACTGGTTCAGAAAGGACCCGGCAAGCGGTGCCTTCCTCTGGCCTGGCTTCGGTGAGAACGCCCGCGTGCTGGAGTGGGTCTTCAAACGCTGCAGCGAGAGAGAGGACGAGGCAGCCAAGAAGAGCATCATCGGCTGGGTGCCACAAGATGGCGCCATCGACACTAAAGGTCTGAGCAGCAAGGTGGATATGGGCGCCCTGTTTGACGTGCCCAAGGCTTTCTGGCAGAAGGAGACCCAGGAGTTGAGAGCCTACTTCAGTCAGCAAGTTGGAGCTGATCTGCCAGGTGCAGGTGGAGGCTGAGCTGAAGGCACTGGAGGACAGGGTGCACAATTAAAAACCTCCTGACAGGAAGTAACACAGAAGCAGGATTCACATCATGAAATTGTAATCAGAGCTACTGACTGGGTTTACATACAAGCAGATTTATGGATGAGTTAAAGAAAAGAGAGGGTAGACTGTGTCTTACTTTGAGGGTTCAGTCACAAGACCAATAATAATAATAATAATAATAATAATAATAATATCTAACTTTCACTGTGCATGAAAACACAGTCAGTGACTCCTGCAACACTCGAGGATGGTGCTGGGTTGGTAGGAGGAACATTGTAGTGGAGTACAATCAACAGTCCCTTGCAGTGCCTTTAAGATTTTAAGAATAAAGAGTTCAGACTGCCAGTGTTTACAGGCTGAAGCCCAAAGATTTTTTTTTTTTTTTTTTTTAGTAAGAGAGGATACAGTCGGAACATTTTTACTGATTACAAGGTTTTTAATTATTAATCTTTAAAACTTGTCCCGCCAGAATATTGTTTAAAACTTACCATCATTTATTATCATTCAAGGCCTCCCAGAATATTTTTAAAATATATAAATGAATTATGTACATGTATATATCAAAAGAAAAAGCACTAGGTTAGATTTTTTTTCTTAGCATTTAGTGTTTTCAGCGATGTAAAAACACTGATTGCTAGAATATTTCATCATTGGTGGGGTTAGTGTTGAACACACTGTTGACCAGCTCTCATAAAATGTCATTTATGTGAATTTGAGCTTGATACAAGAAAAAAACAAGTCTATAAACTTTATAAAAGTGAAAAGTGTAGCAGGTTTCCACTGAGGCCAAAGATCACTATGCATTATTCATCTCGCCACTTCAGACATATTTGTGATGAAGCTGTATGATTTCAGGCATGCAGTATGTGAAATGTTGGACCAATGCCAGCGACTGAGATTATCGGGTATTTTTAGAAGGTGCACATCGAGGGTTTTATTACAGTGCAATGAATAAACCTCTTCAAAGGCAGAGACAAGGAGTTGTTGTTTTTTTTTCCCCACAGTAGATGACTTGAAAAATGTATTTCACACCATACTCACACGATGCCAGCTCAGATACTTTAGTCTGATAATAACAGAAGTGGCAAAACTACATGAGGGGCAGACAAGTTTTGTCACTGAGCTGAATCAAGTACTTCAGACCTGACAAAAGTAATCACCACCAAATGCAGCATCATCTTTGCAGCAGACTGAACTGTCACACACTGGCTCAGATGACACATGGAATTACAGGCTTTTGTTCACAAGTGAGGAAAAGGGGGTGTTATGTTCACTGTTTTGCTGTTTAGACGAATACTGTCTTGTGTTCTCTGCTGAACTATACCC
>JAMQGT020015460.1:0-10263 GCA_024447675.2 Pterophyllum scalare | reverse complement strand
ATCATTGGTTGTTCAGGTCAGCAATTTCACTTAAATATATCATATAGCAGACGAACACAGTGATATTTGAGAAGTGAAATTAAGTTAACAGAACATGTGCAATAGTTATTTAAACAAAATTAGGCAAGTGCATAAGTTTGGGCACCCTTGTCGTTTTATTGATTTGAATACCGTTAGCACTAATTATTGGAACACAAAATTTGTTTTGTAAGTTCATTGACCCTTGACCTACATACACAGGTGAATCCAATTATGAGAAAGGGTTAAGGTGGCCAATTCCAAGTGTTTCTCCTCTTTGCATCTTCTCTGAAGAGTGGCAACATAGGAGCCTCAAAACAACTCTCAAATGACCTGAAGACAAAGATTGTTCAACATCATGGTTTAGGGGAAGGATCCAAAAAGCTCTCTCAGAGATTTCAGCTCTCAGTTTCCACTGTGAGGAACAAAGTGAGGAAATGGAAGACCACAGGCACAGTTCTAGTTAAGGCCCGAAGTGGCAGGCCAAGAAAAATCTCAGACAGACAGAGGCGAAGGGTGGTGAGAACAGTCATAGTCAACCCACAGAGCAGCTCCAAAGACCTACAACATCATCTTGCTGCAGATGATGTCACTGTGCATTGTTTAACTAGTCAGTGCACTTTGCACAAGGAGAGGCTGTATGAGAGAGTAATGCAGAAGGAGCCTTTTTTGCACACACGCCACAAACAGAGTCGCTTGAGGTATGCTAAAGCATATTTGGACAAGCCAGCTTCATTTTGGAATAAGCTGCTGTGGACTGATGAAACTAACACTGAGTTGTTTGGACATAACAAGGGGCGGTATGTATGGTGAAAAAAGAACACAGCATTCCAAGACAAACACTTGCTACCCACAGTAAAATTTGACGGCGGTTCCATCATGCTTTGGGGCTGTGTGGCCAGTGCAGGCACTGGGAATCTTGTTAAAGCTGAGGGTCGCATGGATTCCAGTCAATATCAGCAGATTCTTGAGAACAATGTTCAGGAATCAGTGGCAAAGTTGAAGTTGTGCCGGGGCCTGATACTTCAACAAGACAATGACCCTAAACACTACTCATTCATGCAGAGGAACAAGTACAACGTTCTGGAATGGTCATCTCAGTCCCCAGACCTGAATATTATTGAAAAACTGTGGTGTGATTTAAAGCGGGCTGTCCGTGCTCAGAAACCATCAAACCTGGCTGAACTGGAGATGTTTTGGAAAGAAGAGTGGTCCAAAATACCTTCAACTAGAATCCAGACTCTCATTGGAAGCTATAGGAAGTGTTTAGAGGCTGTTGTTTCTGTAAAAAGAGGATCTACTAAATGTTGACGTATTTTTTTTTGTTGGGGTGCCCAAACTTATGCATACCACTGTTCTTAAATATTAATTTGTATATAAATTTTTTTATTTGTGTCATATTTGTCACATTTGTCAATTCATTGCTTTAAGATGTATTGTGCAATTTATATAGGTTTTGTAGGAGGAAAAAATCACACTTGTAATGTACAAGTCTCAAAAACTCTCAAAAACAGTAAGTATCACATATGATATACTAGGCAAGGGGTTAAAGCAGAGAAATCCTTGAAGCAGAGTTTAACCTGCCCAGGATAGTGTTATTGGGGTGCCAACCCTGGAGCCAAGCCTGGGGAGGGTGCTGGAGGGAGAGTATCTAGTGGCCAGGTGCAGACTGAAGAGGCATAATGGGCCCACCGTTTGGTAGGCCCACCACCTGCTGGAGGCGATGTAGGGGTCAAGTGCACTGTGTTTTGGCCAATGGGAGAGGCCCGGGAGGACCATTCCCTGGCTATCAAGGCTGGACTATTGGGGGATGGAATGTCACCTCTCTGGCTAAGGAAGGAGCTTAAGCTAGTCCCTGCAGTGGTCGTAGACATTGAGTCTGCTATAACTTCCACCTCCAGCAGAACTTTGACAGCATTCCAAGGGAGGCAGAGGACACTGAGTCCAAATGGACCATGTTCTGCACCTCCTTTGTTTGAACTACTCCATGGAGCTATAGCTGCAATGTGATTGGTCCCTGTCGTTGCGGTAATATCTGAACCAGATGTGGACACCAGAGGTAAAGGAAGCCATCAAGCTGGAGGAGTCCATCAGTCTATCAGACTTGGTTAGCCTGTGGGACTTCAGAAGCAGCTGATAGGTACCTGCAGACTAAGCACAACCGGGAGGTGGCTAAAGCGAAAACTTGGGTTTGGGAGGAGTTTGGTGATGCCAAAGAAAAAAGACTTTTGGACTGTCTCGAAGGGATTACCTCCTCTCATGACATTGTTGAGTAATACATCTTAGCTTCTTTGCTTAAATTGTAATGATATGAGGACTGGAAAATGAATGGATAATGTTCTGGAAAACTTGTGATACCAGACTTTCTTGTGCATAAATTCATGCACAAACATCTGCCGCAGCAATGGTGAGGAGAATGAAGTGCCACAACACATGCTGACATTGGTAATGCCACCAACTACTGAGACAACCATCCTGATAAAAGTGCACATTTGTACAAAAACTAATTATCAGCGAGTATTTTGCAGTCCTCTCTGGATGTTCACATGAGACAATGTGTTTGCACCCAGTCCAAAAAATAGGAGACCTCGCATTCATAGTAGCATGCAATCTTATATTTAGAAAAGATTAGCTCTGCATATACTTATTGTCACTAGACAAATGTTACATGTTTACAAGGTTTGTGTGGTGATTCAACTTTGTTGATTCTGAGGGCCCCATCTAACCCCTTCTCAGAAAACATCTCCACCCATATTTGTATAACCAGTATTTGATTTCTTAGTATTTCTAATGAAGGTGTCTGCTGATCAGTGCAGCATCATTCAGCAACGACAAACATTACTATGCTAATAGTTACCCACCAAACTGTAGATGATTTTTCTTAAGGAATCTTGGCAACTCTAAAATTGATGGTTCAATTTTGTTGTTTGTAAAGAGTGGTTCAAGGTAATTATTCACAGTGTTGGGTAACTTTAATTTTAGAAGTAACATTGGAAGAGTACTGCTATTAAAATGTAATCTGTTATATCTCGGGGGGGGGGGCTTCTGCCCCTTCCTGTCTCTTTCCTCTCCCCATTACTGGTTTGGTCCGGTCCTCTGTGGATCCCAGGGGTGGGTGTTGGTCTGGTGGGCATGGCCGTGTCTTTTCAGGGAGGGAGTGGCTTGACATGGGGGGGCGGGGGGGGTCCTGTTGACAGTGTGTTGGCTCTGTTTGTGCATCTGTGGGCAGGGTGGGGGCAGGGATGCATGGGGCTTCATGGCTGACTGGACTTTGTGGCTCTCTTTTTACAACTTCTTGGCCTTTGATGCAAGTTGCAGACACTTGGGTTCTTATCACCATCCTGTGTTGTAATGTTTGGACTCACCACACTGCCTGGTTTGGTTTGTGCTAGTTTCTTTGTCCTCATTTAGGGTTCTAGATGCTGGTTTTCACTGAGGTTCATTTACCTGGTTACTTTTTTGTGAAAAAAAGAAAAAGATTTTTTTTTTTCTCTGAGGCACTTAAAAGCAATCTGTTACAGTAGAATTAGCTATTGAGATTTATTTATCCATTACTTAAATAATTTTATTTAACCAGGAAGTTAAACTCTTCATAATAGTCTCTTTTAGAAAAATGTCCTGTGCCCAGTGAAGGCAGTACCTAGCATGTTTTTGTATTCCTGCAGACACAGGCAGAACAACTCTGTGATAGGCAAACAGTTAAATTGTAGCCTAATTTGTTAGTTGTTAACATATTCATAACAAGTCTGGAACATCTTTCTGTTAAACTCTGCAGGTACGTGGAGTCACCAGACAAATATTTAGATGACTCAGTGCAGTTTGTGGGGAATGACTCACCTTTACACTGACTGGCACCAGCTGTGCTTGACAGCTCTTGTGAGTGACCCATGTAACTCTACTGTACCGAAGAAAAACTTCACAAATATTTATTCACTGAGTTAACCTCACAGACTTTCATGTTTCATGCGTTGATGGTATTGTCCAGGTCAGTTTTCACTCTGGACCAAATAAAATTTTAAATAAGCTGTCTGACATTAATAAATGGAGATCAAGGGAGTTTTGTCTGTCTGTTTTATTTATTTGTTTTTAGGTTTTATGACAATTGTTTTAGGAGAACAGCATCTATCATTATTTGGTATCATGATATACTTAAAACAAATATGCTTTCTTTTTTTAGCTTGACTCGTTTGACAGCTTTTGCAATCAGAGTTATGAAAAGAATGCACAAACATGAGTGCTTTTCCAAGATGAGCTCTACAAATTTTCTAGGTCAGTGGTTCCCAAAGTCCCTACCCCTCAGTCATCAGATAGCACCGACCTGATCAATTTTCTTCACTTTCATCAAAATACAAGAGAAATTGATTATTCCCTTGAAAACATGATTTTAAAAAAACATTAACAACACAGGCTGTTGGTTATAAATTGCTAAATAAGATGGGTGAGACACATGCACGTGCACATGGCACCAACACTTTACAGTCACATGTAAAGTGTTGGTGCCAATATGTGACCCACCTGCCACTGGGAACCACTGCTCTATAGGCTCCTCTATCATCTATAATTATCAATATTAACTCAATAAGTAATAATTAGAACACAAATATAAAAAAGTGTTTTTTCCCCACACTCACTGAAATGGTGTCTTTTAAGCCCCGACCCATCGCATGAGATCTGTATTAATCTCTTTCAGCTCTCAGTTAGTTTGCTCTGAGGGTTTAAAATAAACACATTCAAATTTGTTTATTTTTAGATTAGGCCTATCCCAGCTGACATAGGGCGAGAGGCAGGGTACACCCTGAACAGGTCGCCAGCCTATCGCAGGGCCAACACAGAGAGACAGACAACTTTTCACACTCACATTCATGCTCTCATTCACACCTATGGGCAATTTAGAGTAGCCAATTAACCTAACCCCAGTAAGTGCATGTCTTTGGACTGTGGGAGGAAACCGGAGTACCTGGAGGAAAACCATGCAAGCCCGGGGAGAACATGCAAACTCCACACAGAGAGAGGGCCACCTGGGCCAAGGTGGAGTTGAAAAAATGAGGCTCTGATCAGATACCAAGGCTGTAGCTGTTGAATGTGTCAGAAAAAAAAATCACCTGTAACTGTAAAACTTACAGTATGGCTTTACTGACGTCATAGTTCAACACCTACCATATACAGGGGTTGGACAATGAAACTGAAACACCTGGTTTTAGACCACAATAATTTATTAGTATGGTGTAGGGCCTCCTTTTGCGGCCAATACAGCATCAATTCGTCTTGGGAATGACATATACAAGTCCTGCACAGTGGTCAGACGGATTTTAAGCCATTCTTCTTGCAGGATAGTGGCCAGGTCACGACGTGATGCTGGTGGAGGAAAACGTTTCCTGACTCGCTCCTCCAAAACACCCCAAAGTGGCTCAATAATATTTAGATCTGGTGACTGTGCAGGCCATGGGAGATGTTGAACTTCACTTTCATGTTCATCAAACCAATCTTTCACCAGTTTTGCTGTGTGTATTGGTGCATTGTCATCCTGATACACGGCACCGCCTTCAGGATACAATGTTTGAACCATTGGATGCACATGGTCCTCCAGAATGGTTCGGTAGTCCTTGGCAGTGACGCGCCCATCTAGCACAAGTATTGGGCCAAGGGAATGCCATGATATGGCAGCCCAAACCATCACTGATCCACCCCCATGCTTCACTCTGGGCATGCAACAGTCTGGGTGGTACACTTCTTTGGGGCTTCTCCACACCGTAACTCTCCCGGATGTGGGGAAAACAGTAACGGTGGACTCATCAGAGAACAAAACATGTTTCACATTGTCCACAGCCCAAGATTTGCGCTTCTTGCACCATTGAAACCAACGTTTGGCATTGGCACGAGTGACCAAAGGTTTGGCTATAGCAGCCCGGCCATGTATATTGACCCTGTGGAGCTCCCGACGGACAGTTTTGGTGCAATATTTTGAGCAAAACTGTGCTCTTACCCTGCTAATTGAACCTTCACACTCTGCTCTTACTGGTGCAATGTGCAATTAATGAAGACTGGCCACCAGGCTGGTATGGCCAGCCTTGTATGCACCACCACAGCAACTCTTCTTTCACAGAAACACAAGGGACAGAGAGCACACAGGGACCAATGAAATATGATATTAACTACAGCCATGAACAGAACTAAAGAGCCAAAATCTTAGGAATATAAATATAAAAGAAACCAACCAATTCTAGGCTGGACTACTGTAATTCATTATTATCAGGCTGTCCTAAAAACTCCCTGAAAAGCCTTCAGCTGATCCAAAATGCTGCAGCTAGAGTACTGACAGGGACTAGAAAGAGAGAGCAGATTTCTCCCATATTGGCTTCTCTTCATTGCTCCCTGTTAAATCCCTCTCCTCTCACATATCATACAAGGTCTGGAAAAATCAGGCCCCATCTTATTTCCCAGTGATTCGGGAGAAGCTATAGGTGTCCTCTCTGCAGCAAAGACAACACAGAGGAAAACAATAGGGCTGCGTGCTCCAGTATAGGGATGGGAGATGTGAGTTGACTTGGGTAGGCAGCTGGTTTTTCCAGCAGACATCAGTAAGACCGGACATTGTGATGTGATCTGCAGTTGCCAAGAGTGTACGTATCATTGAGTGCAGAGATCTGGGTCGGACTGTAACCATCCACCCAGTGGAAATCGGTTGCTGGGGCTTCGTGTGCAGTTCAGCAGTCCAGCTTATCCATGCAACTGGAACAATAGTATCAAAATTGCATCGGGCTATCAAAGAGCTAGCAGAGGAAGCAGCGCAAGCAAGCTACTGGAATGATAATGTTTTGGGTTCAGCATCCTGATGAGGGCAGATGTAGGGGGTGGTGGGGAGATGCACAAGAGCATACCAGTGACTTCCTTAATTACTTCTAATAATAATTATTCCTGACATAGTGACAGGATCAATCAGGAACTACCAGCAAATGGCAGCGACAGGTGATCTGTCATTTATAAGTCACAGTTTAAAAATGGAGTGATCCCTTTACTACAGAGATTAATTATCAAAGTAGCCATCAAAATATATCAAACCTGGAGCATTATATACCACTGCTGACTCATCTACAGAAATGCTGCAGGTTGTGCCTCATTTCATCAATATGAGAATGTCTGAATGAACTTGAGAGGAACATTAATGTTAAAGTGACCTGACACTGCTTTAGGAAATTAGGCAAACTGGGAATTTTATACTAAGCCAGACTGAAAAGGGTTTAGGAAAGCTCATTCACAAACAGTGATGTCACAACGATGATTCCAACCACTGGACCTGGAGCCTCCTCCTCTGGTCTCTCTGGAGATGCTGTCCATCCTATCATATTGATATGAATATGAAAAAGCATACATGAGTTTAACTAAAATGAACAAATATTCATGACTACATGAAGGTGCAGATTGAAAAAAGTATATTCCAATAAAGCCAATAAAGTATTTCCATTTCCTCAGTGACTGTCTTGGTCTGGTCAGGGAGCTCATAGGAGCAGAGGCACTCTGACCTCCACGCCTTCCTCTTTTTTTCCATCTGAAAGAGTTGATAGTGAACCATTCAGTTATTTTATAGAATGAAAAGATCCTCTTTTGGAGGATTTGAGCCCATATTCATAAACAAGCAGCAGAAGCATCTGTGTGTAGAAAACCTGAAACCTGTGCAGCAACACATTAATACTGTATCAATTTATTTTTCTACTTATATGTTTGTTGAATATGTCCTAGAACAAGTGCAGCTTACTGTCATCTTCCACATGTGTCTGCTTCATTTCATGACCTCCATCCATGAGCTGCTCTGGGCACTGACGGCCTCTGACTGCTGGCTGGTTCGAGCATGTGCAGCTGCCCTGCTGCAGATTTTTGCCCCAATACTGAATTTTGCAAAGCTGAAACTGCAGGTCCAGTAAGTATATTTTTTTTATCTTTATGAATATATGAGGACAAATTCTCATGAATATTACAAAGACTAATTAATCAGGTAATGACTAAATAACATGTTATCTACACACTTAAACTCACAACACATGACAAGATGTTGAAAGAAGTGGAAAGAAAGGTCTCAGTGTGAGCTACATTATCATAATAAAAAAAATAATGATGTGTAACAAATATATGGGTATCTTTGCATATTGGGACTAGTGTATGAAAGTATGTATGTATGTATAGGTAGAATTAGCATAGTGAGGCAGGTCATACAGGGAGGCTTGGATCCACTACTAATAAAAGTCAGAATGATTAGATGATAATGCATTTAATGCAAAGTCTCCTACATATTTTTGAAAGACTTAGTAGTCCTGACTAACAGTGAGACCTATTTAGTTTAGGAGGTAGAGCTGGTCTTTGCATCAGCTCAGCATCCTGTACAGTCTGACGGGCTTCGGAGGAAACAAGTTACATCATTCCATCTGCCTTCCTCTGTGAATGGAAGAAACACGTGCAGTCAGAGCAAGAAAAAACTGAAACTGACACTTAAATGCCTCAGTTCCTTAAAGGAAGTAATGTAAATATAAGAAAAGACTATTACTATAATTACAGTAAATAACAGTAAATGATGTTATTTGTCAGATCAGTCTATTAAAAATGTTCCTAAAGGAGCCAACTGCACAAACTTAGTGGAGAGGTCCAGTTAAATATCTTTGTATAGGAGCAGTGAAGCTCAGTAGCTACAGACAGTAGCCTGTGTTGGCCTCCACCGAATGTCAATGTCCTTTACAATGTAATGTTTAAGCTGAAATTTGTGGTGCACATAAAAACAAAGATTGAAAATATATAAATATTATAATAATATAAATATAAATAAATAATAATAAATATATATAATATAATATAAATATTATAATAATATAAAAACAGCAGCTACAACTAAAAGAGGGATCTCTTTTAGTTGTAGCTGCTGTTTTGTGTCTCTCAGAGGCCGTGGACTGTTTGTTGAATTAAAAGCAGTGGCATGCTCCTTTAAGATTTTAATAGCTAGAGTTATTACTAACTTAATAACTTTTCTCGTTTAAATCCTTTTGTTTGCAGTGGTCAGCCATCTGAGTGTGTGGTTTTCCTTTTAACATTCATCACTATATCACTATATTTGCTCAGTGTGGAGGACACATCCTGGTCAAAAATAACTATCAGAGATCCTGGAAGCTGATATACAGTGCTGTGAAAAAAATATTTTAATGATTTCTTAGTTTTTGCTTATTTGTTTGTTTGTTTTTTCATATTTGTTACACTTAAATGTTTTAGATAAAAGACATTTTAATATTAGATAAATATAACCTGAGTGAACTGTATTGGTTTTAGGTGTTAAATTGCTGTGTGAAAGTCCACAGAATAAATGGAGTGTCAACATTTTTGAGTAAATCTCAAAACTCTGGCTAACCTCAGCCTCAGCTCACCACATCGTTGCTGCAACACAGTGGAAACAGCAGCCTTGAAACCCACTCTAGTCATCAGGACAGCAAGCAGCAACTGAAAACAAGCAGAGAACAGCCAGTAAAATTATATTCTGTCATCATGACACAGCCCTCTCCTCTTTTCACTCTGCTTATTTACTTTGAGTTATTGTCGAGGTTTGATCTTTCTGTGTACTTTTTCCTGTGTGCACAGTTTTTTCTGTTTATACACATATTCATCATCAGGTCTGGCCAGAGCACTGAGAGCACAAACATCCAGAGACACAGCCAGCATCTTTGTGGAGATGTTGTCTGATGCAGATGTCGAATATGATCACTGAGCTTAAGATAGACAAGACACTAATGATGACGAAGGGAGCTGAAGTGTGAAGAAAAAACCCCCCATCAGAGTCACAGTAAACCTGCTGGAGAAAGATTCCCTCTGTGGAGTTCTTGTGTGAAGATGCAAAACTGGAGAAAATAATGGACCTTATGCCTGTTTTTTTTTTTTAATCAGTTTATTTGTCAACAAATCAAAGGGCACACACTGCTGCCTGTTCATAAGTAAGCACTTAATGAATCACTGAAACTCATCATGTAGCAGAAGATTAAATAACAGTCTGTGCTGCTCCTCAAGTCACAAGTGTTGTGTACGGGAGCGCTGAGATTTCCAGAGAACCATGAACAACATGAGTGAAAGTGTCAAAACTTAACCACCAGCTTAAATTGTAAGGTCATAAAACAAAGGGAGTACAGACAAAAAGTATTTACTGTATGAGAATGATGTACAGTGGTGTGAAAAAGTGTTTGCCCCCTTCCTCATTTCCTGTTTTTTTGCATGTTTGTC
>JAMQGT020015459.1:0-95062 GCA_024447675.2 Pterophyllum scalare | reverse complement strand
AACACTACCACCGTCCAACCACCAGCCAGCCATTACCAGATTGCTTAGTGATGGGTTTGAAACTGTGCTGTAGGTTGTTGAAATGGTAACTTGGTGGAAATCGTAACACTCAAGAGCAGGAAAGCTCCATTACACATGAAACATTTAAAGGAGCCTGCACAGTTCTGAAAAAAAGAAGTATTTGGACAGATGAATTTGATGCTACAGACACTTTGTGTATTTTGTGTGTGTCTGTGTGTGTGTGTGTTTGTGCGTGCACGCGCATACATGTGCATTTTGGCCTACATGCTCTGAAATGGGTAGGATGTCTTATAATGTGTGTGTCTATAAAAGATAGAGGCAGGGACAAAAGTTAAAGATTATCTTTAGTTGGTGCACCCCCCCCCCCCCCAAACACGTTCTAACTCACACACATAGCATGCAATGTGCTGCAGGGAGAAGAGTAACATCTCTCAGTGTCGGGTGTTTCTGTCATATATAAAGTGGCTGTTGTGTGTGGTGTATATCTGTGTATTTGAGACAGAGAGGTAAAGAGGCAGTATTTGTGTTTCTTTGCGTGCATGCCAAGTGAACTGATGTTTCATGTGCATTGGTGTGCATGAATCTTGGGTAAGGGGTGTGTTTGTGTCAGCACAATCACCATGGAAGCAGGAAAGAAAAGAAGTAAAGGATGTTTGAGCATATGTAAGAGCACCTGTGAGTTTGGTGTTTGCGTGCATCTTTACCATGTGAACATTTTCTTTTTAAATCAAAGACTATGAATCACAGAAACTTGAAGGGAAGAAAAAAAAATGTTTATCCTGTATTAATGCCCCTCCTGTGGTTAACACTTCGTTTCACCTAGCTTTGCAAGATGGAATGAAATATCTGCAGCTGCTGTGTTTGTTTGACAGTTGGCAAACTCAGTGAAGCCTTTTTTCCCTCTGATTTCAGTCTAAGCTCATGTAAGAGCCGGGCTTCTACCAACAAAGGCACCAAACTTAGAAAAATGCATTTCTTTTTTTCCTGGTTATCCGGGACCCTGTTTTTTTTTTTTTTACTGTCACACAAAACACTCATGTATGTTTCAAGCTTTTGCTGAGTGAGTAACGCAATGTATGACAGACTGCATGTGAAGTGCTAAGTGAGCAGAAGAATGCATGGCAGCTTCTCTCAGTGTTTGCCAAAAGCATGTTGTCTTGGCAGAAGAACTGTCCTTTCTGAGCAGCTAGTGGTACCAGTGATCAAATGTGTTTTATGTATATGTCTGTGTGTTGGTGAGTGAGAGCACTCAGTATTTCTCAGGTTTGTTCGGAGCACCAAGTAGAGTCTGAAGAGATGAGTGGCTTCCTGCTCTGATAATGACAGAACAGCGTGCATTTTTAGCATGAGCGCGGCGTAGCTACTGATAACATCACCTTAAGTCCAGATTAGAAAATCCCTATAGAGAACTTGTATTTATGTTTGTAGATCTGGGGTTAGGGTGCCATTTCAACTCATCTGTCAAGTACAATGCTTCTCATCTTTCTATGCACACACACACACACACACACACACACACACACACACACACACACACACACACACACTAACATGCCAGTTTGTCCATAACACAACAAATAGCAAAATCTTCTGACAGACTGGTGAACCGTAAAGTGGGTTTATCAACAAAGCACTTTGGAGCAGCGAGGAGGAGGCGAAAGAGGAGATGAAGAGTTGAAAGTAGCAACAGGGGTCTTTTCTACTTAAAAGTTTACCTGAGAGTAAGTTTAGGATCAAGGCCCAGTCAACTTACTCTGAGCTGACCAAAGACCAGGTAAAAAAACAACAACTTTGGGAAGGCATCAGATAGAGGGGTTAAAGTGAAACAGGTAGATGGCGGATAGTATAGTATAGTATAGTATAGTATAGTATATAGTATTGCTGTGCTCCATTTGCCTCAGATGTTGGAGCTAAGAGTGACATCACTCCTGAGTTCAGCGCGTTCCAGCAGTGAAGTTGGAAAAGCAAGGGAAAAAAAGATTTGTTTTGTTCTTTAGCAAGTTAGAGCCATTCATGCATCAATATCAACATAGCACAGTGCTGTTTCTTTTTCTGCTTAAAAACACTTCTGCAGCATGTTGATGGCCAAAATCTGATCAGTGCTCTATGTGTGGCTCATTTAGTGGGTCACAAATAGAGAACAGCAGTAGTGAAGATTGCAAGTTCTACAGATTTGCTACTATTGAGGTGCATTGCTGCCATCTTGGATTGTGAAATTGGGGGTTGGCAGTCCAGCTTGAGTGGGGCACTGCAGTAGAAACTTCTGAGTGGGAGCTCGGAATTTCCAGCTTCAAATGGAACGCACCATACGATTGTCACAATACAAAAATTTCAAATTCAATACTTAGGAAAATACTCGATACCAAATTAAATGACAATGACAAATTAAAATGTAAATGTATTGAGCTACAGCCCTGTTTGTTTCCTGTGCCTCTGGTGACTTGGCCCCATATTTTTGTTACTGATCAAATAGAGCTGACAGGCAGGACTGATAACATTTACTGGCTCCAACATTAACGTTATTGTTTTATTATTAGCCATACCTTAATGACGACTTAACAGACAACGTGAGTAGATCCTAATAGATAAATGGCTAACATTAACATGTGCTGGCCAGGGAAACATTTATAATAATTAAGTGTTATTGAAATGGGAGCTTTACTGAGCTCAGAAAATTCCTCATAAAGACCAGTGTGTGAGTATTTAAGATGCTTCGCCAAGTTTGTTGAGCCACTGTTCACAAGGTTAGCTGATGGTGAAGGGAGGGGCTATGTTCATGCCTTTGTGCAGCACTGCTCTGTTAAGTTGTGTGTGAGCTCTTGGTATCAATACTGTTGCAAATTAATTAATCTCATAGTAATTTTTAGTATCCATTAGTAGCCAAGTGTCAATATTTTTGAATACCTACTTGCTCCACATGCTGCCTGCTGTACCAAAAAAACAAACAAACAAACAAACAAAAAACAAAAAACATACTGCCTTTTCATAATTTTGGTACTGTTCTGGTATTGGTTCTGGTGACATCCTCGGTGGACATTTTAACTAAAAACCCACACACAAGTGAAAACCAACTCATTTAATTAAATTTGAGTAGTCACAGCATGTTGAAAATATTCAGTCCAATTTGGAAAAATGTGCAGACTTGTTTAATTCATGATGGTGCAGGACCTCACTGTCAGAAAGGTGAGACAAAGAACCAAGACGGGTGCACGTTCCTTAATATGCAGCATGCATTATGCTCACTTCTCATTGTGACTTTAATTAACCATCGTTCAACCTCATCACAATTTTGTAATAGTATCCAAAGCTATTTTGATATGACCCAGCAAGCCTGCCTGTTCAGTTAATTAAGCCCCAAAGTTGCCATCACAGCCAAATTTTCAAGTTTAGGGTTGTCCTGAGGCTGTTGGATTTTTTCCCCCTTCTTTTCCCACCGCCATATTCTTCTAAATTTGCATGAGTGGGCCTAATTAGTGGCTGAATTTGGTTGCAAAGCACTGACTGCACCACCGAGTTTTTATCCAGCCTTAAAGCTCACAAGAGGCCTGTCTTTGTGTCTCAGCAGAATTAAGTGTATAATATCACAAGTGTTGATGCAGCTCACAACCCAGAATGTTTTCCCTGCTGCTTTCCATTTCATGCTATGACATTAATTTTTTTTTTGAGAAACCCACATTCCTATAAATACTGAGACAAAAATAAAAATGAAAGCAAAAGTTGCAAATGTGGAAGAGAAACCCAGTAAGTTCTTTAAACATTTAGCAAAAACATGGCAATGCATTCCACTGTCTTTCAGCACAGCAGAGGCTTAATGTTTGTATCTGTCCTTCAGATTTCATCTATAATATAAAATACTGTAGGAGTGATCTCTAAGGGTCTTTTAAGCATTATGTGAGGTATCAGTCTCATGCGAGGTTACTTTCCACTTACAATGTATCTGCATTGCCAAAAGCAAAGAGCCTGAAGTTCAGCCCATTAAAAGGATTCAAGTTATCCTCGGGCTTCTTTTCCGTCCAGCAGGGTTTTATGAGGGTATATTTCACTGACTCACTGGCACAGCTGAGCAGGGAAATCCTTCTCTTCACGGTCTAGTTAGGATGACTGATGCAAATATGCTGCTGCTGAGTCCAGACACTGACACCATCATCACGCTGACCCAGTTAAACAGCGAGCGAGCCAAATAGAGACAGAGTGAGAGTGTTCCAAGTCATTTACATTTATTATTGTGACTTCACGTGTTTTAAGTCATTTCAAAGCCATTAAAGCACTGACTCATGCACGCGAGCTCTCTGATGTGGGGAGGAGGATGAGATACATTTCAGCTCATTTCAGATTAATGTACAGGACCTTCTTTGGACGCGCATGAAAGAAAGAGATCGGCTTCAGATCATTTGTGATGCATACTGCATTGTATATTTTCTGTGCAACCACATGGTTTTCTTCTGTGTGGGACTTTTCTGAAAGATACATATGGTAACTATCAGCCTATCCATGGATGTTTTGAGCTGGTTGTCTTGTTAGCAAAAGCGCAAATGCTCATTTTACGACACTGTGATAGTGCCATCTTATCTTATTTTTGGAATAGTGGATGACAGGTGAAAGAGCACTGACTACTTACCTGAACCACGTACTGTGAGTGCCTAAACATAACCGTGAAAAAACTTTAATAATGCTGTGGTCACAAAAGTGCATCTCACACTGCAAGATCAAATGTTTGTTGTGAAACAAATACATTGCTGAATATTTTACTGATGCATTATTATCAACATTTTTATAACTTGCCTGGCTAATAGAAAGCATAACCATATCAGCTACATGTTTTCCTCCAAATGCAGTTTCAGTTACTAATTGCCTGTCTCTCAACATCTTCTAGGAGACAACTTTGTGAAGGAAAAGTGAAGGGGACAATCGGACAGGAAGTCTCTGATTGTAGTCCGGCCCACTAATTTGGTTCGGTAACCGACAAAGAAGGAGCTGCAGAAAAGGCTGTGATGCAACTCATGAAAGTAGTTATGTTATTTAAAAGCTGTGAATTACCCTATTTTGCATTAAATACTATAGAAATGCCCAGTGGACATATTAGATTGATTGTGAGTAAACTGTAAACATCCATACATTCCAGAAGTTGCACAAAACTCATCTTTAATCTTCTCTTTTGCAACTTATTTTTGCCACCAAGCCTATACTTGTGTATTGTACACTTATTGTGATAACTTGAATGAAAATATCCTTTGGAGGTACTGAAATCCACATTAGCTCTTAGTCAGGAGACTTCTTCCTGTTTATATTCCATGTGAGTGCTGCTGGCTGGCCTTATTGCTTGTTAACCTTTCCTAATATGACCTGTGTGTATTAATAACACTCAGTAGGAAAGGTCAATCAATGTGTGTGCATGCGTGTGTGTTTGTTTAATTGTTTGTCACCAGGAATGCTTATGCAATCTATAAGTGGCTCTGTACAGGAGGTATATGGGCTTTTCTGTGAAGCGGTGTGGGTAAATTGAATTTGCTCTTAATAATTAACTGATACTAATGGTTTGATGTTGTGGTGCTCTTATTTGTCTGAGGCCACAGGGGGAAAAAAGCTTAAAAATGATGATACGCAATCAAATGGACTGCATATAGTGGAGTTTGTCTTTGCAGCATACTCACTCCTAGATTAAAATATTCTTACTTTGCAATATTGCAGGAGAGTTCTTGTTTGACATATAACATAATAGTTTTACTTTGAACAGAATTGCCTTGGCTATTATATAAATGATTTAATTAAATTCAGCTTGACCTTTAAGGAAAATGACTATGATTCTAAATGTATATATCTAACCTGTGCAACCAGGTTACTGAATTTGAACCAGCTGTCTCGTTAAAACGTTGCATGTAATTCCAAGCTGACCTTTTTGGTGTGGCGGCGCTTGGAAATGGGTATCTAAAAACAGCACAGCAAAGATGTTCCATGTGCATTACATGACAACATGAAGTACACGTACATGTTCTAGTAGTTTACTTACATTTCACAGTCACTTGCTTGTAGTTCAACTACAGTCGTATCTGCACAGTGATTCAGTTATTTAAATTAGCCTCTGCTTTTTGACATTTCTCTGTATTAAACTACTGAAGCACCAAACAGTTTTGATGATTTATTTTTAGCTTCTGCACTGTGACTGAACCCCCTTTAATGAGCCCCGTGCTTTTTTTTCCCAGTCTGTCTCCAAACCGCTGTGAAAGTGTGTCCAGGCATGTGTACATCTGAAGAACCCGAGAGCGGGTATTGCTTGGTGCTCAAACAGGGGCAATGCTATCATACATGATGTTCATTGTAAGTGTTTATAGTGATCATGGACTTAATGTGTGCATGATCATATATCTGCTAATTAGTGCTAACATGTAAACAACACATAAAAAAGATGGAGAATACTGGGCAGTCTGTCAGTACATTAATCACACAACATACCATATTTTTTATCCAATAACTGTGTTTAAAAATGTTCCAAGGGGAACCAACACTACAAACAGAGACAAGAGCCCCAGTTCAGGGACTCAATGCAGAACAAAGGTTCCAAGCATTCACATCTAAACATTACCAGTAATGACAGCATCAAGGCAAGCTCTTCCAAAGGCATAAACTCAAGGTGGAACATTAACAGCTTGGCAGGGGGAATTAACAATGGAGCATTCAGACTCAACGATGTGGTATTCACTTGTGTCTGCGACGGTTCTTCCAACAGGGTCACTGAGGCAGTGAGATGTTTTGATCAACACCTGTCAAAGCATACCTGATGCTGTTTTTTTTGTTTTTTTTAATTCAGTGATGCACGACTGTGTTATGAAAATCACCAGAAGTACACATAGAACAAAGAAGTCACCTACATGGTAATGGAGCGACATGTAAATGTTAGGCAAAACAGCAGCTTGATGTTTCACACGTTAACACGTCTCCATTTGCACCAAATTCTATTTCAAGGGCAGGTCAGGTCAAGGAAATCTTTAGATGTTTTCTGAATGTTTTCTGTGCTTCAGTCAAGTTTTAGAATTCCTCATGAAATCTGTCTTAAACTCACTTGTACATGCTCATGCACTTCATTTTTTTTGTGTCTCAGAACTCAATATTTTTCAATTTTGTTATAGATAATGTCTAGTATTATTAATTATAGCCCACAACAAGATAAAATAATAAACAGAGTCAGTGCTTCACAAAGAGAGAATTATGTGTGTCTATCTCTATGTGGTTGTTTGCCAGGTGAATGTGAATGATGCAGTCAACCACAGCTGTTTGTTTCTTGGTTTAAACGCATGTATTTACAAGCCTGTTTGTTGTGCTGACTGTGGTGCAGCTGAGCTTAGCAACATGCACATAAAGTTTAGCTTTCATTTAATTGCAGCCCACCAAATACCCAATTTTGGGTCCCAATCCATGGTTTAGAAAAACAGCCGACACGACCCACTGCAGATGAACATTTCATGTTTTCTCGGTGTGTGATTTCCAATCTGACTGAGGCCCGATAACGGCGACATTGCTGTTACTCATTCCCTCAGATCCCCATGCCTTCGTCTCTTCTAATCAGATTTCTCTGGTTGGGTTATTTATCATCGCCAGCTCTGACTGTGAGTGATGCTTGGCTAATGGGTTTAGCATTCAAATCTGCTGGCTTGATGCGACAGAATCCCAACAAGGGTTGTCATTCCTGTGGCAGCAGCAGCAGCTTCAGAGTGGCATAAATAAGAGGGAAAAATAACATTGAAATTTGCATTCGTGTCATGTCCTTTTTTTTAACTTTTGGGGTTTGATTGATTTTAAAAGTGTTAAAATGAAATGGAGACAGAGGTGAAGAAGGAAAGATAGATGAAAGAAATTTTTAAGTTTGTTAAACATGACAAGATGAAGATGTCCATCCGTGCATTCATCTACTCGTGTATCCATTCAACCATCCATTAACTGTGCATCCTTATTTGCTTTTTCATTTCTTTCCAGTTCTGATTATTAATGTAAAAAGGATCTGTACTCACTGGATGAGAACCAGGAACTAAACACGTGCAACAACACGACATGCAGAACAGAAACTCTCTGACAAGGTGAAGAGCTCATAAACGTAAATGAGTTGTGCTGAATGACAGTTATGGTTATGACAGTACGTGATAAACCAGCAGCTGTGAGTCTTCTGCGAGTCTTCTGTCTAATTTCACAATTGCACCTGCACTGTGTGGTGACATTCTGTGGTATCTGGTTATGAGACAGGTCGTCGCCTCTTGTTGTTTGTTGCGCAATCTGCAGCGATGACAGAACGGTAAATTACGAGACAGCTGTTTGTCTTTACCCATTTCTTTCTTTCTGTGATATGTGGTTGAGTGTCAGGTGCATCCTTCTCTAATGTTTGATCTAAGACCATCAATTAGCCGATAGCAGTGATAACGAGACACAGCGCGTGTGTATGGATGTGTGCGAGTTTTCATGTGTGTGTATGTGTGCGTGCAAATATGTTCAGTCTTCACTGTTCCACCACCTGTTCCATGTAAATAGCTCCATATGTGTGGATGGAAGACTTTATATGGCTCATGGGAAACATTCTGGACGCTCTTATCGCCTCATCAGTCATCAGTACCCCGGTTATAAATGCATATCACCTCAAACAGACAGACCGAAGGAAATTTAAATTTGATCACAGTGAGTGATACTGGTAACGCTCTATGTTTTAACTTTTAATTCTGTTCCTTAGCAGTGTGTAGATTTCTCTCAGCAGATTGCTAATCAGCCACCGGTTTCAGCATCATTCCAGACAAGTCTCGACATGTTTTCAGCTTCTAAGTTTAGGTACTTTGTCTTTTTTTCCAGGATTTTGCTCACACCTACACTCACACGTGACACCAGTTCATGGGGATGTTCAGCATTGACTGGCATTAAAAAAAAAAAAAAAAAAAGAAGAGAAAAACTTGAGTTACAAGTGCGGTGCAGCACATCTGTATCACCCTGCATGCCTGTAAAGTTGTAAAACCTGATCGATAGGTGTGAAGCACATTTGAAGCAGCGATAGTCATTAACATTATATAACGTACTGTGTGCGTATAGGTGTGTGTGTGTGTGTGTGCTTGTGTGTGCATGTGATTTTGTTTCGGCTTGATGAGCTGTACAGACAAGTTAACCAGGTTGTGCGTACCTTGTCCTGGTTAGAAATACAAATCACTGACCTTTATAAATTATAGAACATAATGGATTACAGTCTGTTACTGCAGTCTCCCCTTTTAATCACCTTCTTAAGCCTTATTTCTCACGTTCTCATCCCTTTACTCATAGTGTCTTTTTACCCTGTATTGTTTTCCTCCTGCATCACATTTAATTTCCTGTGTTTTTTTGTCTTACTGAAAAAAAATCTACTACTTATTCATAGAGTATTTACTTGCAAAACAGTTTAACTGACATTGAATTGTCACAGTGTATCTGTGTTTTGTTCCTCTTTTTGTGGGGGCGGATGAACTGACAAACCCTTGTGTCCATGTATTTTGATTTAGTGTGAGTGTTTGTTTGCCTAAATGTGTGTGCCTAGGTTATGTGTCGCAGCATGACTTCAAGTCTCCCACTTAGCTTTGTAATTACCTTTTTTCCAGCTATGACTGTTAATTGGAGTAGGGGAAAATCACTGCTGTGCACATGCAGGCACACAGATTAACACATGCACAGTTGAGCTGTCTCACTAAGAATTATCAGGACTCTTAAGTGCTCTTAATTAAGTTAAAGCTCCACAGTGACATGTTTTTGTATTTATCTGTTCTGATTTTTCATTTATCATTTGCTGAAACTAATCCTTTGTGCATATAGTAACCCCGGCGAGCGGGAAATGACACTTTGACAGCCTGTTTGTTCTGCTGTTGAGAAGTGCAAGTGAGAAATTTCATTTTTTTATTCAGATGCAGAGTAGCTGACACCAAATGAGTGTGATGAAGTTTTTAATTGAATTTAGGAAATGGTTATGTATTTTCATGTTTACATATTTAATTGCTTACAAAGTGGAAAAGCTGCTCATCAACATTTTCCACGAGGACAAGGATACTAAAACTTTATATCACTTCGTAACTTTTTGCATCTTGACTTGATAATGCTATAATTTAAGACTTGACACATTTCAGGTATATTCTTGTCAAGTAATTGCTCTGGTTATCAAAGTGCTGAAAGATGTTAAATTGGGTATATGTTAGGAAGTGTTAAATACATTTATTTTAATATGTTATTTTGTTTTTTTGGCAGGCTACTTCATTTTTCTGAAATTTTATTGCAGCAACTCAAATTGGTACTTAGTAGATTGTATGGCCCCCACGTGCTTGTATGCATGCCTGATAATGTTGGGGCATGCTCCCAATGAGATGACGGATGGTGTCCTGGGGGATCTCCTCCC
Source organism: Pterophyllum scalare (assembly GCA_024447675.2). Lineage (NCBI taxonomy): Eukaryota > Metazoa > Chordata > Actinopteri > Cichliformes > Cichlidae > Pterophyllum > Pterophyllum scalare. The sequence continues at coordinate 84,660 of JAMQGT020015459.1, read as the reverse complement.
ACATCTGGACTGGGGCATCACTGAGCTCCTGGACGGTTTGAGGTGCAACCTGGTGGCATTGGATGGACCGAAACATAATATTCCAGGGGTGTTGGAAAATGGGTCGAAGGATTTCATCCTGATACCTAATGGCAGTCAGGGTGCCGTTGTCGAGCCTGTAGACGTCCATGGATGTGCCTCCCCAGACCATCACTGACCCACCACCAAACTGGTCATGTTGAACGATGTTACAGGCAGCATAACGTTTGGCTTCTGGACCCTTCCATGTCCGTCACATGTGCTCAGAGTGAACCTGTTCTCATCTGTGAAAAGCACAGGATGCCAGCTGTGAACCTGCCAATTCTGGTACTCTATTGCAATGCCAGTTGGGCTCCACAGCGCCAGACAGTGAGCACATGTTCTAATATATATAAATATATATATATATATATATATATATATATATATATATATATATATATATATATATATATATGTGTGTGTATATATATATATATATATATATATATATATATGTGTGTGTGTGTGTGTGTGTATATATATGTATGTGTATATATATATATATATATATATATGTATATATATATATATATATGTGTATAGTTGTGCAATGGGGTTTGCAAAGATACAGAGAAATGCACAGTGTGGACAATGAGCATGTGGTTTGAGTTATAGGGTCAATGAAACAGGAAGGCAATTAGAAGTGAGCTGAATTTAATGTTTTTTTGACTGTTGTACTGCCAACACATCTAATGTGCTGTGCATCAGTGCAAATTATTATGGATTGTACTTTCTTTCTTTTTCTCTTTGTGGGTTTCTTATTCTTTCGTATTTACTTGAGTCTTTTCCCTTCTCTGGCATATTCTAAATCCTATTTAAAATCTTTCTTAAATCAAAGTTGATCTATAACTTCATAATGCTGACAGGCTGACAAAAACTTAAAAGTGTACAGAGACAGATGATTTTTTTTTAAGTGCTTTTTTTTTCTGGTTGGAAATTTTTAAAATCATATTAGCTTTTAGCACGAATGGTTTCTGTACCAGGTTTTGAGGTGAAAGATTCCTGCAGGTGAATGCCCTAAACCCAGACTTTAGAGAAACTTTCTTTCTTGAGCTCTGACAAAAAAGCCAAGAGCTGTAACACTGACCAACACACATTTTTGAGAGGAGGTGGACTTTCTGCACAACTACCAGGGATGTGTGTGTGTGTATGAAATGCAATTACACACAGATTACTTTTTAATTTTTTGTTTGGTCTACTTGTTCCAATGGTAAGCGCACATGTTCCCCCCCCTTATTTGCATTTGTCTCCTGCAGTTTGTGAGTCAGTCTTTATGTACACAAAGATGTAATGTGTGATTGTAGCCATGGTTGAGACCATTCCTCATCTATGTTTGTATGTGTGCGCGTGCGTGCGCGTGTGTGTAATTTTGTGACAAGAAAGCCACAGATTATTGCACATGAAATGTTATTCATACAAAGCAGCTCTAGCGTGACTATCCCCCTGCTACAGCACTCAACAGCCTATTGGAGAAATACAACAGAGCAAATCTCAGTGAAAATAACAGTCTGCAAATCTCACAAGGGAGATTCTCTCTAACTTCTCGTCATTTCTGATTTTACTTTTTTCCAGCTGAGGTCCTCGTTGCAAGTAAAAAAAGAATGTGTGTCTTTTTTTATATTAACAGAAAGGCTGTAAACATTTGTGTGCGGGGAACTGTTGTAGTACAGCACGAGCGTGTTCTTTTGTTTCTAGAAAGCCTTCTGTTAGAAGCAAGGTCGAAAAGTTGGAGGTTGACAATTGCGGAATAACTATGCTTATAGAATCTGCTTAGATCATTTTTCCAACTATATCACTGGTGTTCTAATCTGCTGCACAGGCAGTCTGGTGCTTTACAAAGTAATGTCTTTGAAATCTGCAGATTAGAACATCTGCTCATAGTCTATACAACTTGTGCACAGGAAGTAATTCATGCTATTTAATGAAGCTTATGCGTAAGTTCAATAAGGAAGATCTGTAATCCCTCATCTGCTTTCCCGGGTGTTTGGCTGCAAGTTTATTCTTCACGTCACTTCCATTTTCACATGCTGTCAAACTCAAAGCTTAGATCATTGCTCTCATTGGGGAGATCATTGTGGGGTGGGGGGCCTAATTCCCATCACTGCTGGGATTCCATTCTGCCATGATGGGCCATCAGAGTCTAATCGTCAAACAGCTTAATTGAATTCTGTATATCAATAAATCATGTTCAACTCCTTATTGAACTGCAGTAACTATGTTTCATATTGCAGTTATTTTCAACATGGCTGAGTCAAAGAATGACGAGAAAGTTAATTTACTGTATCCAAAATCGAGGCAGAAGCTGCTCAATTCGTAGTACTTGACTAAAAAGTGATTTGGAGAGCATTACAAAAAGCACTTGTGACCGCTTTATACCTAATATTTTGCGACCAAAATTTATTTCAAATTAACAACTGGTGGCTTCTTCCATTCACACTCTGCGTACTGTATGGAAAAATGCAAAAACAGATGGTTTGCATTTCTGTTTCTCTAGTTTTCCTTCCCTTTCCCTCTGAGAATTGCACAGTGACTCACGTACCCCTTTTCTAAATCATGTGTCCTTTCGCATTGTCCTCTCACTGCCCACTCAGCATTTGACCACAAGCTACAGGCTGTGACCATTCAGCACACTGACATCAAAATCCATTCTTACAATGGTGCGAGACGCATGCGTTTGATATTTCATTCTGGTCTCTGCTGCACAGGCATTTGAAATGTCACACAGCAATATTTTGGGTACAGGAAGATCTTTTTTTTTTTTTTTTTGTGATCTAGCGATCTTTCTGTGTTATTTCACGCACTACACCTAGGCTTTATGACCCTGTGATAGGAGATCTTGATTGAGAGGATAATCTGGCAGTAAAAGGGGTAAATGAATCAAGAGGTCCAGAGGTAAATTAGCAGGAATAACCAAGTGCAGCTGAGACTTCTTTTTTTTTTTTTTGTATGACACCACAATTTAGGCTGCAAATTTCTCACTAAAAGTATTATTAATGAACTAGTTAAAACACTTGTGATACACAGGACTTTCACTCATTTTGATTCCTTTGAATCTCATTCTGTCAGTTCTGTCTAGTTATTTTCTTATCCTAGCTCATTTTTTTCTCCTGCATCTATACTTGTGTCTCAGTTTTTCAAGCTGGATTTTGCCCCCCTCTTTTCCACTTTTCTCTTCTTCTTTTCTTTTTCCTTTACTTGTTCCGCGATTTCTTCACTCTGGTGTTCTGGTTTTGTCAGCGCAATCTCTCTCTGATCTCTGTGTGAGCTGTTTATAACTTCTAAATATGCCGCTTCCCTACCTTGACTTATTTTCCCAGAGTAACAGTGATGAAGCAAATGTTTTCATTTTCGTGGTGTTCTGCATGCTTATCTTTTATTTCCCTCTAGATTTCATTTTTGGCAATCCAGAAGTTATTTCCTACACTGAGAAGTGAGAGGTAAAGTGGGAAAGCATTTCCTCTGTATTTTTCCTGTTTTGATACTGCAGTTACAGATCCTGTACACTGTCTCTGTTGTTGAGTTGTACTGCCGTGGCGAAATGTTCTTAGAGATCACGTTGGAACATAATGGCTTTTTGTATAGTAGATTGAATAATAATCATTTTATTGGTTATTTTACCTAAAAATCATTGTGCCATAACAATTTCCCCTGGCTGCCCTAAACATGTAAAGCACAACCTGACCTGGCTCATAGCTCAGACATAATTCCTGTAATATATGGGAGCAATAACACAGGGGAGAACTGTGGAAGACATATTCTTTTTAATAATCAAGATTTCAGTCCTATTTCTACTTTCAGGAAGGTCCTTGAACAGTGGCTAAACAGGTGGCAGTTGCTATGCAACATCCAAATGGTAAATTTTGCTTTGGCATGTTCATTTTCTAATCATTGCTAATGTGCTTATTTCCATGTGACTGTACCTGCATCAGTCAGTCAAAACTGCAGTCCGCAAGCTGTTTCAAAAAAAAAGAGAAAAAAGTTACTTTTAATAGTGCCGTCTGCTGTTTTTGAGAAACTGTGGGTCTGTCTCACCCGCAGTTAAAAATGAATAAAGGGAACGTATTAGAGCATTTGAAGCCCCAGAATTCCATGGATGATTATTAAAAGGATTTTTCAAATTCTGATTGCATTTAGATGTGTGCTGGCAGACCCGCTATTGTGCAGTGCACACAAAAGAAACATCTTTAGGCTTACTGTATAGCAACGGACCATATTTCAGTCTAACACCAGAGCTCGTATTGGACAAGAGACGACAGAAGAGACGTCTGAAAGAATGGCCTCTATACGCTGCCTCTGACGCTTATGCTGCCTGCAACTTTTTAACCCTAACTTCCATTGGATAAAAGAGTCCCTCTCTCTGTCTGCTGCCTTTTTTCATTCGCTCCCCTCTATGTCTGTCACCTACCGTCCTCTCTTTCTGTCTCATTATCTCTCAATTCACACACACACACACACACACACACACACACACACACACACAATTCCTGTCTATTCTCCCTCAGTGCCTGTGGTCATTTTCAGTTAGTGATTGAACTGACTCTATAGTAGACTCTTTGAAATAGGAGCAGCAGGAAAGAGAATGAGAGCCAGTGAAGAGGACAAGGCGGTAAAAAGTAACAGAATAACGAGAAGAGAATTAGAGAGCTCTGAAGGCTGAGGAAGAGGAAGATGGGATGGAGAAAAACGGGAGAGTTGTACACGGCTATCATGTTGATCCTGATACTGGTCCACAGGCTGCCACTTTTCCCATGAGCCCTGTGTAAAATCACCTTAAACAATTAGCTTATCAGTAGTGTGTGCCATTTACCACTGTTGCATAATTATGCAGATATAAAGTGCATCCAGGAGTTTCACAAACAGAAAACTTGATCTCATTGTATCTCTTGCTGAATGTGATTAGTCTTTCAGCGTAAGCCTCAGCTGTCCATTGTGACTCCATTTCTCTCCTTATATTCTCCTCATGTAATTTGAGAAGGAACACAATGGGAACAAAAAATCCCCCTGCTTGTCTGACCCAGCGTTGAACCTTTGGTTGCTTTGACAGATTGCTGCAACTCAAGCCTCTCATTTCATCAGTGCAAAAGGGTCTCTCCCTGTTTTTAACGCGCTGTGTCTTTCACCACAAATGGACAGCAGTAAAAAGATCAAGTCCAGTCCCATTTAGGTGTGTTATATCTGCGCTTTGTGCATGTTTGTCCACCTTGGTGTCAGTGATGTATGTGATGATTGCGTGTCTGTATGGGGCCCATTTGTGAGATAAGGAGCTATAGCAGAGATAAGGGACGTGCAGAAAGGGGCTTTGTTTTGTCCAGACGTGGTGAGAGGTGTTGCAGACAGTTGCTTCTTTGGATTTTGCTTCTTTCAAAGATGGCACACCCTAAAAGACACCACCCATTAAGACTTATGTATTATGTATTGGACAAATGACAGTACGTGCAGGTCTATGTCTGTGTGGATATTATTTTTTAAACAAAATGAGTCTAAAGAAGTTACACGTGAACATCTGTTGAGGCAGCTTTTCATTTCAGAAAATTGTAGTCTTAATTCTTATTTCTGTGTGTGAAAAGCAGTAAAGGTTTAAGTCGTTGTAAGCTGAGTGTTAACTGACATTAAAGATTATAAATGAAACTTCAATTTTCTTGCTCAAGGACATTTGGGAGATTGTAATCAATAATTTCACACCTTTTGTTTTTTTAAAAAAATGTAAGCTAAATGAAAAGTATGCATTTGGTTTTGAGAAAGGTTAGACCCAGTGTATGGCACGGGTATGCACCCAGAGATAGACGGATGGGATCATTGGGGTGCGGGATTGGGATCGAGAAAGAAATGGAAATTTGAAACTGCAGGAGCTGCCTGGCAGGAGAGGAAAAGCATAACTCGGCCAGGTGGTCTCTGGAAGTCTCCGGAAGGTCATTTGCGCTTGCTTCCTGTCCTGCTCTATCTCTCTCTTTATCTCATAATTCTTTCCATGCCCCGTCCTCTCCTCTCACTGCATCTCTCCTGTTCGCTATGCTGAAACACAAACAAATGTTTGTTTTTCTGTACTTTTCAGCAGTCCTTTCTGTTGGTCACACAGTGTTATGAGCTCCGTGCCCTTACCAAATTACCAGGGTCACCAGTGGAAATATTTTTACTCTTGGGATCAATTATTTGCTCATTCTTTTTTGTGTAAAGGGCAGCTGAGTACAGTGTGTCCTCTCTGTTGAAAAGGTCTGTCAGTCTGGATGGACCTATTTCCACTGACAGTCTGTGTTGCATTTTTCGAAGTCCGTGGTCCATTGCAAGTAATCTGCTATATTCCATTCAGCTTTTATGCGCTATAATCTTTCTTGAGAGTACTGTATATTCTTTTTTTTCTAGGTAACAAAATTTTCCATTCAAGGATTGCATGCATGCTTTACTTTGTAATTATTAGCCATATATAGGTTTAAAATCATTAAAATACTAAAAAATGATTCCCATGTCTGATCATGGGGCTGAAGTTCGCTATTGTGTCAGATGTGAAATGACACTGGTCAGAGTACAGAGTGCTCAGGTGTTTAAAGGTTTGGAAATTCATGTGTGGCCTCTTTTGCTGTCAGGACTGTGGACTGGTTTCATTTTATGTGCATAACCATTAGTGTGCACATATTTCAGTGTTTTTCAACTGCACATCTGACACACACTGAACTCTTCACCCCTTGCATTGCAAATCTTTGGCTCGGGACCTTTATTACTTGGCAGACAATCCAGGAAACAGAAAAAGAGCTTTGTGTGTATGTGTGTGTGTGTGTGTGTGTGCGTGTGTGTGTGTGTGTGTGTGTGTGTGTGTGTTGTGTAATTCCTAGGTAATTCCCAGGTGTATAGGAGAAGTGTGTTAGTTGCTTTGATGGAGATTTTATCTAAAACCGATACATCTGTGCCTTTTGTGTGCACCTGACAAATGCAACATATGCATTTTAGGAAAGCTACATTTACATCTGCATCACTTTTGGGCCCTTAGCCAGGTTCTTAGGGCTTATAAAATATTCCAAGATATTCCAGTATTTGCCATGTGGAGAGTTCAGGAGTCTGTTTATTTAATTCCACTACCACAGCTTGGAAAAAAATGTATCTGTTTACCTTTCAAGACCTAGAAGTTTCATAAAAATATTTTGCTGAAAAGTTTTAAGCAGCTGATCTGTTTTATACAATAGATTACTTTCCAAAAGTAAGCTTTCCAGCTTTGTTCACACTATAAAGCTTTTATAATAGCTTTTATGAACCTCAGGCTTTGTACAGTATAAAGCTTTTATCTATAAGACTTGCAGCTGTGCATTAGCTTTGCCAATAAGACATGCTGTTTAAGAGTTGGCAGCTGGTCTCTAGCCTTCACACTAAATGGTTTGCAGCTGACTTTTATTCATAGTGTTTTTTTTATTTTTTTTATTTCCAAAATGATTTTATTGCATCCAAAACTTTTCTAAGGTAAGGTTACTGAGGTTACTAGGTAAGGGCTGCCAGCTTGTCAGTCACGCCCCATGTCTGCCCTGTGTCTGAAACTTTCAAAAAATAATTCCCTGAGGAAATAATTCCCTAATTTACAGCACAAACAATATTTGAAAACATTCGTTTATAAAAGGGGAGCTGCAAATCATCACAGCAAGCTCTAGTGCTTACTTCTTAAAGATTAAGGCGCACATGTGGGAAATCCCGTATGTTTAGCGGGAGCGGTGGAACCTTCCATGGGACACACACACGCACACACGCACGCGCACACATCTAACAATTTTAACAAGATAGGCTTGTTGTGCTTGTTGAGCTCGTTTTGCTCACTGACAACTAATACACTATATCAGGAAGTGAAGTTATAACAAAGACGGTAGAGGTGTATATGAGTGTGTGCCTGTGTGTGAGGGGGGAGAGAAAGAGGAAGGCTGCACTTTAATTACTTACAGCTGAGCAACTGAATCTCTCCCTCTCTCTCTCAGTCTACCCTATAATCCACATTTAAGTTATAAACACAGTTAAAGTTTCCATCTCCCTCTCTTTCTCATCTTGGGTGGCCAAACTTTGTTTTTGCTTGTCTGTATTCATGTGTGTGTTTGCCTCTATGTCAGTTTTTGGTTTTTCATTTTTCTGTATGGATGAACGCCTATTAAAAAGTGTAGCTTTGTGGCCACAGTGTGGCCTTTCATGACTCAAATGATGCTTCTTTTACCTAATAGGACTAACATTTGAGCAGGTTTATTCAAACACAGAGTGCAGCAGTTTCATTTTCTTTGGTCGTCTGACATATAATTGCACATCTTTGCAGCTTTGACAGAAAACTGAGTGAAATTATATGAAATTGCCGGGTGAATAATAAGCAAGTCTCATGGAATTAAGTACAAAACTTTACAATAGAAAAGATGCAAAAGAAAATGCATTGCTCGGGATGGATTCCTGTTCTCTTTGTATTTATCACAATTTTCACAAAAGCCTTAAAGAGCAGTTGTGGTAAAATTCACATAATTATAGACTTCCTTTCACGCTGTTGCGCAAAGTTTATAAAGCGCTTTTCTAAGAGGCTTCAGGTTTAATATCACTTGTATACTTGCAGCTCCTGGGTAGCTGAACTTGTACTATGATGCTCTATTGATCCCGTAAAAGAGTTCTCTGCTTTTATTGAGGTCAGAGGTCTAGTTGCAGAAAAAAGCACCACTGCAGGTGGAACTGCTGACAGGTAGCAATAACACCAGCCGTCACTTCCATTTGCTTTTCAGCATTATTTCTGAACGGCTGATAAATAGTCAGGTTTAAATTTTAAAACTGATCAGTGCCGTGACCACAATTAAAGTTTCGTTGATTCAAGCTAATGATTAAATGCTCAAACTGAGATACTGTAACTTCCCCCCATTTCCAGTAATAGTGATGCAACAGAATAGACTCCAGAAAATGTACTGAGGTAAAAATCAGAATAAATAGTTTGCTAAACCGTTGTTCTTGTCTAAGTTAATCTTGTCTGTCAGAGTGGTAGAGTTTTTGCTATTAGATGGTGTTACTTTCAGGCTACTCTATGCAAATTGGTGAAGTTAAGAGGGTTAAATATTTGCTTCAGATTGAGCTCTGTAAAGGAGTGGAGCTCTGAGATGTTTTTGCATCTTTAGTTTGTCAGGGATGCTCGTGGTGGAGTGAGAGTATGAGTGGTGATGCGTATACAGATGGTTGGTGTGCTGTTTCCCCTCACATGTCCCCCCTTTCTTTACTGTTTTCATTTGCACTGTATTATACGCCCTACACCCCTCCCACAACTTACCCTGTCTTGCGTGTATTTATATATATTCTATATTTAGTGTATATATTTGTTACATTTTATATTTTATTTTGACTATATTTTGTTAATTATTCTACTTTCATTTTATCTTTATTTAGTGTGTATTCTGGGCACATCTTGATTATATTCTTTAAATTATTCTATTTAAATCATCTCGTGCTGTTGTGTAAGGGTAGTTGTCCTCCTCTCACCTTTGATATCATTAAGGCAGAGAACTGCCACTTGCTGATATTTACTGTCTTTTGGATCATTCCGTGTAAACTGTAGAGATGGTTGTGTGTAGCAGATCAGCAGTTTCATCTGGCACCAACAGCAGTGCCACATTCAAAGTCAGTTAAATCATCTTTCTTCCCCTTTTCTGATATTCTGATGCTATGCGGAGATGCAGTGTCAGATATTTGCATTGTAGAGAGAGAGAGAGAGAGAGAGAGAGAGAGAGAAAGAATATATAATGTGAACATAAATAAAAAAGATACAGTAAAGCTGTGAAGGGTCAGCGTAAATGGACAAGGTGAAAGAGGGGAAGAAGAAAGTGAAATAGAAGCAGGAGAGTAGGATGTTATGAGTAGCTGCTGACACCACTCTTTAGCTGCACAGTATATGGAGAGTATCTATATGATCTGTGGGTGGCCTGGAACCACTTGCAAGAAGCAAGAAGTCAGTCTGAACCTGTTCTGTGGAAAGTGAAACCAGCCTATCCTCTCTAGTCTTACACCAACATCAGAAAGTTATTTATGTGTTCTATTTTAAGGTGAAAGCTTTGAGTTTCTCTCTCTCTCTCTCTCTCTCTCTCTCTCTCTCTCTCTGTGTGTGTGTGTGTGTGTGTGTGTGTGTGTGTGCCTGAGCTTTGAGCATTCCTCTTACTGCAGAGTATGTGAAAAAAATAAAACTGGGTTGGCTAATTTTCCCTAAAGTTAATGATTCAGACGAGGTGTTGGCAGACTAAATTATCACCCTGTGAAAGGGCTCTTTGAAATATATGTGAACCACACATATCTGCAGGAAATGTCAATGCAATCCTGCCACCCTCACTCACTCCACCCATTTCTGAACTTGACAAACTCTCAAATGTGACATGAATTTCTGAATGAAATGTAGATTATCGTCCATTTTAAGGCTGTAAAAAGGCCAACAGATAACATTAGATATGCCTTCTTTGCTTCCAAAGTGTTGAATTGCTGATTTATTGTTTCTCATAGTGTTACTTTATTACATCCTTTGTATTCTATGGTAGATTCAGACATGTGCAGGTTACCTGTGTCAGTCTTAAATAACTCAATTGATGGATCAGACGGTTCAACTTCTGAGGCATTCCGCACGCGCGACTCTTTTGCCAAAACTCCTGTGCGAAAATCATGAGATGAAAAATCCCCTAGATGAAAGAGCAAAAAAGAACCAGTGTAATATGACAGCTAAATTTGATGGCACTGGGCAGACTAAGCTGACTGTTCTGCAGGTCTAATGAAAGGTTTCTTTGAGAGTCCATGTCAGCAGGTGAATAGAGGTGAAATATGTAGGCTTCCTTCTCCTGTCCCCCTCTCCCCACCTGTACTCTGGTCTCCCATATCGTTCTCCCTGCTCTCTACCTTGTTCTCCTGGCTGAAAGGAAAGCTTGTCTCTGCTTTGCCTTTGCTTAACCACAGTTCAATAACAACTTCTACTGATTCATTTCTATATGATCCATCTCTGCATTTGTCTGTGTATCCCACAGAAGGAGGGAGTTATTCCAATGCAGCTACCTTTAAAGCATTTGCATTTTTCTATTACATTTTCGCCTTCCCTTACATAAAGAAACATTGTACTTGGGATAGACAAAAGAGGAAATTAAATAAAGTTCCTAGAGCACAAAAATTATAACTCATTGTTGTTATTGTGAATATTTTTCAGAGCACTTTTTAAATGATTAACTTTGACATAAAAAAGGTAATAAATTAATTAACTGTTTACAGTATCCCCTCCTTTTTTCAAATTTTTGTGTCTCAATGTTGTTCATTGTTCAAACTACAGCTTAAGAAAAAAAAAGGGATCTGACACACCCTTGTATCAAGCCCCAGGGCTAGTGAGAGACAATATGTTGTTCTAATATGCTAATTTCACATTATGGATTCAGTGAAAATGAGCATGTGCGATGATCACACCATTAAAAGTTAGCATTAGCAATGTACTATGCTAATCAGGCCAGATGGGACCATTCTGTTTGTGTAAATTAACTTCCTCTACTTCTTTGTCATCAGACCTGGAAAGATAATCCTTGACAGGCCTTACTTGAGTGAAATATATTGGCTGAAATGAATTCATTTAAATGAGCTTTCAGAAAAAGTCCAAGCTTAGACACACTGCTACGAACGTGCTGTGCGGCTCATTCCAGGAGCTGCTGTAAATTACTTTTTCATTCTGAAGGTTTAAAATATAGCTGTGAAAATATTCCAGACTCAGTGGTAACTTAAAAAAAAAATCTAACTGGTATCTTTTAGAAATATATATGTATCTTGGTAACAATGTCTTCCTTGAGCCCGTAAGCCTGGAGTACTCAGCTGATGGGATCTTTTCAGGAGTTTGTGTCTGGTTTTATGTGAGTCATGGGTAAGCCCTTTCTTTTCTCTTTTGCTGCTTGCCAAGAATCTAGCTGGGTAGCCTGACTTGTTCATACATATCTATGGTGCAGTCTATTTCTGCAGTATGTAAGTGTTACTGTTTTAGGTAACTATTATAGTGTTTTTGCCTTGGTGGGGGTTTGGGGGCAGGGGTGATAACTTCTGATTTTGATAGCCCACCAGTCAAGGATAAATGCTGCCCCCCACCCCAAAAAAAAGATGCATTATTTTTTATCTCACTGTCATTGTCATAACAGCACTGCACAAACAGTCTCTCACAAAATCCAGTATCCCTCCTTAGCCAAAATCAGTATTAGTTTTCCACCACTGTCCCCGGGCATGTTCTGACTCTCTGGCTCCATAATCCAGGGCATATTCTAAGATCCCTAACCCAACAGTAAGCATTGTTATTGGGCTTTCGTCCAGTTCTGCTCTTGGGAGGTCCAAGATCTCCTCCAAAGCCCCTCTGGTATTTTTTTTTATTTTTATTTTTTGTTAGTGTGAAGGATTTTTATTTTCAATCACACTGTCCCAATCCCCAGGACAATTAGAGGTCGTCAGAGAGCAGTTTACAGAAAGTACAGAGCGACTGAATGTTGTTTTGGAAAGTTGTTATGGTCCCTTGTGTGATTGAATAGGCTTGGAACAGCAACATTAAAAGGAAAGAACCCCCCCCCCCCAAAAAAAACGTCACAATATAGAAGCAGAAATAGGTTGCTTATCTTTTAATATTTTATACTTACTTGAGACCTTGTTTATCTAAATCCCTGAAAAGTGCACACACATTCACTGAAATTCCTCACAAGATCTTATTGAAATCCCAACGTGAGAAAATATGTTTTCATCTTCACATTACTTAGACTCATTATCTCGATTCAATCCACATGTATCTAATAATTTCACACACGGAGCTTATACAGTATCATATCCTGCCAGATTTATGCTTGTAATATTAAATCTTTGATGAGACAACAGAACATTTGTTGTTGTGGTCATGTTCCGTTTCTAAACATTATATGAATCTCTATCTTTCATTAAAAATAAAACATATAGCTGATTTGTGCAAGCAGCTTACGGTGACCCTAGTTATACTTTATTAGGTCACAGAGACCTAGAGACCAGTTGGCAACCACCTGCCAACCACTGGGTGTGAAAAAAAAAGGTGTATACGCTGACCTGTTGGCAAGTAATCGTTGGACATTGTTGGCATTTGCAAGGTGAAATTGGTTGCAAAGAGGGCGTTGCACCAAAAATCTCCTTGTGATTGCTTTGGTTGCTAGTATATTGTCATGGTTGACCATAATTTGCATGAAAGATGCCAAATTGTCTGCAAACACTTGCTAACTATTAGCTGAGCTGTAGTAAAACTTGAAAAAAGCAAAATGCAAACTGGAAGCACAGAATACTCGCCTTCAAACGAAAAGTTGCACCTTGCTACTTAAGCCAACATGTTTCAATTGGCACAACTTTAACTTTGAAGGGAAAGGGTCTCCATTTCCATCTCATGTCGCACTTTAACAGTTTCACTACTACTCGGAAAGAGATTGGCGGGTGTTTGCAGATAAGTCGTGGCAGCCATGGCAGTCTGCCAGCAACCAAATCAATCGCATAGAGGGTCTCAGCACAGCAACGCACACTTGTGGTCTGTGCGACCAAGTTCACCTAGTCAGCAACGATTCGCTGGGGAATATACCTTTTTCCCTAGGAACCTGTGGTTGGCAGGTGGACCATGGTCTCTGGGCCTGTGTGACTTGGGCCCTATTCAGTCATCTCTAGCTAGCTTGTGAGATAGCAATATACGGCAGTGTTTACATGAGTGACAGTGCCCTCTTGTGGCTGTAGATGGAAACGTGAGGAAAGTGAGGTCACAGAGTCAAAGTCTGGGGTGGATCGATGGTCAACAAAATATTTGACTTCTGCTTTGTTTCCTTCTTCAAAAAAAGTGATTGCTTTATTTTTCTTTATTTTACATTCATAAACTTTAATGCATTTATATCGTAGAAACCCCCCAGATCTTTCCATAAACCTAACCCAATCATTACAACAACATCCTAAAGAGGTTTCTTATCCCAAAATGAATTTGAATAGTTTGTGTGTGTGACATTATCAGTTTGTAGTAACTGCTGCAATCCTGCATGTATAGATGTAGAGGGGTTAAAGGACCTGCACGCCCATTTAGGTTGGGTGACCTTTGTTCTGACTGAATGTTCTGCACTGAAGACACGAAAACTACCGCCCACATTCTTACTGTGTGTGAGAGCTTGTTCTGAACTGCTGCTAAGAAGACGAAAACAATATCATAAGGAAAAACCAAGCAATGTAACATCACTGAATTCTAATCACCCAGTATTTATGAGCAACCATTTAACAGTTCTGGCAGTTGAGCAGTTCATTTTGTGCCTTTAAATAACCACGCTGAACTCATTAACCTCTCATATGTACACAGGACTCCTGCAACCAACCCTGTTGTCTCTGTTTCTCTCTCTTAGCCATTATCTTGTCAGCATGAAGTCATTGTCTGAACCAAGCCCAATGATGTAATTTCCTTCATAAACAAGTCCAATTTCCTCTTGAGGGTCCCTGTGAGCTGAGTGTATCCAGAGTGCCCCAGAGGAACTTCAGTTTGTTTCACTGTCTTTCTACTTCACCCAGCACACTGCAGGACTTTCCATTATGGCTTGCTTATTTCTATAAGTGGATGATACTTGTGTGCAGCAAAACCACATGAGACTTGTTTGGTCAGACAAACCCTGTAATAAAATCATTCATATATTTAGGTCTTCTATAGTAGTCTATAAGAAGTCTATAAGCAGTACAGTTTTCCATAAGTGCCTTGGCTCAAACAATAGATTAGCTGAGTGAAAGCGTCTGACCTTTTGATGGGGTTTTTGGTGGAACAGTGGCTCTTTATTTTTTATAGCAATGTAGATTAACCATGCACTCACAACCTGCACTGATGTCAGTGCTCAGGCATCACAATATGTGGAAACACTCTGCTTATTCAAGCAGAAGTTGTAGTTTCTTTAAATCATCAAGGTGAAGCGAATGACCACAGTATGAAGTGTTTTTTGGGGTTTTTTTGTGGAGTACGGCACAGCTGTTGCCTGCCTGCAACAACATGGCCTTGGTTATTGTATTCAGCCAATGTAATCACAATCTAGATGAGCTTTAAAGCTGCTCGTTGCTGTCGGGGAAAAAAAGAGCCCAGTTTTCCTTGCCAAATCCCCTCCTTGCTCTGTTTCTCATGGAAGACTGATATGGGTTAGGAGTTTAGAACTGTAACACACCCATGTGTTTTAACAGTTCTCCACCACATGTGTTATCAGCTGAATGTGGGAAAGCCCCACTGAGCGGATGACATCATGCCCTAAAACCAGATATATTTTAACACACAAGGGTGTGACTGGGAGAAATGGAGGAGATGGCAGAGACTGCTGAAAACAACTGAAACTAATGTAAACAAATAAAGAGGCAGATGCCAGTTAAGAGTTGAATGTGAGCTTGAGATTTGGCTTGATGTGCACAGTTTGGAAAAAGGTCTAAAAGTGCACTGCAAACAGTTTATGGAACTTCCAGGGGGAGGGGAGAAAATCTCCTAGCTTAATAAGATTATAACAGCATCCTTTATAATATAAAACAAAACGTGGCTTGTAAAATAAAACCTTGCAGTATTTTCTCACACCTTTAAAAGCTCTGCCATAGTCGAGAGTTTGGTGTTGGAATGTTTTAACTCTGCATGGGGCTGTCAGTTTAGCCATAATTAGCAAGAAATCCAGTGGCAAAGTGACTTAATTTATAGTTTTGCACTAACAGAGAAGGGCGGAACTGGAAAATAGCAGGGAATCTTTGGAAATAAGTGAACATTAAGAAAGGCTAAAAAACAATGGAAACAATGATGGCTACGGTTTTTTTTTTCCCTTCTGGGAATGGGGGTGGTGATATACTATAATTCACTGACATTACTGTAGAAACATAAGCATGTTAAAGTGATTGCTTTTGACAACAAAACAAAAACAAACAGACAAAAGAAAATTGTGAGCACGCAGTGTCTCATCAGTGCTGAATAGGGCAAGAGAAGCTGAACTGCCTCCTCAGCAGTTGAATCTGTATTTCAGGCTTCTCAGAAGGTGGTGGGCTGTATTCAGCAAAACTCTGGCAATGACACATCAGCCTAATATTAATTATAGCTGGGCAAGTTTCTTCCAACATATTAACAGCCAGTTGAGAGTGAGGTACCGTCTTCTTGCAGCTTTTTAAAAAGTATACATTTAAAGCTGATGCTTGTATCACTTTAACAGGCATGTTTTAGCTCATTGTGTAAAATCTTGCATCAAATTTCTAAAATTTAGTGTTACATTTTTTAGATTAGGCTGTGTAAGCTGCATGATAATTTAACACTGCAAGGGGATTTTTTTCAATTTTTTTTTTTGCAGGGGTTATCTTCTACTAATATCTGGGGTATGCTAATGATTAAGGAGTGAAGTCAGCTAAAGTCATCTGACCACTGCTTCCTTAGAGAAAAGTGGTGAGCTGCTCACATTATTAAACTAAAAGGGGGAAAAAAGGCTTTAGGGAAGCTTACATCACCAATGTCATTACCACCATGACCACTGCACTGACCAGCACAATCATCTGCAGCACCATCATCATTATCATCTCCCAAAGCTCAGTGCAGTAGCATAATAAACTCTGAGATTTAAAACCCTGCTGGAAAGATGACATCATCCTTAACCTCCCAATAATTCTTCGGCGTAGAACTGACAGAACTGAAGAGCTGGTTGTGCAAATGATGTGATGTGTTGGCGTCTTTGCAGGAATTGTCAGCTGCTTTGCTGTCTACATCTCAAAGAAAAGGCCCTGTGGGAAAGTTGACATCATTCACATATTGCAGAACAATAACTTGCACCCCTAATCCTCTGACATAAAATTGACATATGTCTAGAATCGGGGGGGGGATATGCGAGAAGTGGAAATCACTGGCCCTTCTGCAGGAATCATCAGCTGTTTGGCATTCTGGAAATGAGTGCAGGGGATTTTATTTTAGCAGAACAGCAGACTTGTCAGAGACACAGTCCATGAACTGCGACTGCCAGGGTTCAACTGTTCCCCATGAAATGCTGTCACACATCTCTGTGCACTGTTCCAAGGGTATCTACACTGTAATGTCTAAGATCACTTAATAACCCTCAAGAGTATGTCTTCAGTCTGCCCCCAGGCTAAATGACATAATTCCTAGACAGTGGAAGCTCAGCTGAAAACCCGAAACTGATATGAAAGGAAAGAAATACGAGGTCAAAAATTACAACCGTACTGGACAGCCCAAGGTCAGAAACTTGAAAACTTGGTAGCAGGGCTTCATCAAGGATGCAGTAAGGGCTTGAGGGACACACACACACACACACACACACACACACACACACACACACACACACACACACACACACACACACACACACACACACACAAACACATACACACACATACACACAGCCTATTTCAAAGTATATAGTAATCCTGCTCCAATGTATGATTATATCCATCATTTAAGTTTTTTCAGTGTTGGGTGTGTGTTAGATTGTGTTAGAACATCTTTTGTCATGTTTACAGATTTTATATAAAGCGGTTTAAATCAGTAAATACAAAGCAAATCACCATGTTTATACTGTATTAATGTAATGGCTCATTTCTGCATTTTCTTCAAGGGCGGTTCCATGAATGGCCACTTGATGCTGGCTTTGAGGAAAAAGCAAAGCAAAATAAAGAAACAAAGAAAAAACAAAACAAAAAACAATTTACTGAACTAGCTGAGAAGGCATGCCAAGATTTTATATAAAACATGGCAGTCTTACCTGGTACTTTTATTGTTTGCCTTTGGAGTCATTTAAAAGCAAAGAGTAGGAATTATGAGGATCTCAACTGACAAAGTCCCAGTTAATTTATTTGGAATTTATTGTGTATGTGGGCAGGCATGATGTTACTGATTAGCAGCCCATAGCATACACAATCATATTAAGAGTGTTGTCACCAGATAAGTCCAGACTAAATGTGACATTTACATCCTCTGGCTCTCTGTAGTAAATCTTAGACTTAGATAGACTTTATTGTCATTCAAATTTACACAGTACAGTGTGCGTAAGAATCTCTCTGTCCTATTAAGGAATACATGGGGTTTTACATGTACGGTACCAATCAAAGGTTTGGACACACTCACCCATTTTTGAACAAGCAAGCTGTGTGGCTCATGATGTAGTGCTGTTTAGCAGGCCTGTCTGGAGTTCTCACCTGCTCAGGAAGAAGGATGAGTAACTCCCTTAATTGCTGAGGTCACTGGATATAAAAGGGTCTAACAAGCTGAATCACTTAATGAATCACTGGAAGACATAGCAGAGAACCATTGCCATGAAAGCAGAATTTGGCATCCACATACCAGAAGGATATGGTGCATGCTGAGCCTTGAAAGGAGTGATGGCATCACTGTATGAATAATGAAAATCTGACGTCTTGTGTACTTTGCATTCTCTTTAGATGTTTCCTCAGGCACAATTTAGCTTAGTCTCTGACCCAAGTGAGTCATGCTAACATCTGTAGAGAAACGTGGTGTGTTGGTCTCAAGTTAGTAAGTGAATGACTCTGCCTGATGAGTCAATAGGTTTATACTGGACAGACTCAGTGGCTTATTTGCAAATATGTAATCAGAATCAGTAGCATAATTTTACAGTAGGAGACAGTATGTAATTAGTCAGTAAACTGGTGAGTTGCTATATAATAAGCAAAAAAAAAGGTTACTCGGATTACTTGCAAAATATGCCTCTATACCGTAAGTGCCATTTCTGGTTCTTCAAGCTCATGCTTTCACACAGGGATGTTATGGTATATATAACAAAGCAGCTGACAATGCTACTTTAAACATCCATGGAGTAAACATTGGTCACTTATATCAATGCCCAGGCTGGCACGGTTTTTGAACTGGATGGCAGCTTTAAGTAAGATTTCAGCATGTGACCGGCTGATGGCTGCAAGTCCTCCATGTGACTGGAAGGATTTTGAAGTCGCCACCTAATTATTGTTGAAATCCCCAACAACATGTGTACGCACGCAGACACACAGTTAGACGTGTCTTCCTTCCTATGGAGTATTAACTCTTCCTTGTTTATCCAGTTGCTATGAAAACACAATCAGCCACACGTCAACACTGAAATACTCCAAACAAGCTTGATTATTGCTCTAATTAAGCTTTAATAAGCCCTTATTAAACGGCCACAGGCCTCGTTAGGCGGTTCATTAAGCCATTTCATCCTTTTATTCCTTCATTAAGTCCCTTTTTCTTCTTTCTTTTCTTCTCAGGGAGTGTGGGAGTGGTGAGGTCTGGGAGATCACGACCTTAATTCTCTCCAAGACAGACGGTTTAATTAACACTGGAAGAATCCTCACTGACTCCAGACCTCTGCAATGAGAATGTACAGGGGAATTGGATTGCCAAGGTAAGGCACTATGCTAATGTGCTTTTTACTGGCAATATACATTAATAACCTCTTAGGTTACAACAACTCTGTCTCCTGTATTTATGATGCAATTAGATGGTAATATTGTGTGCATAAAAACATGCAGAAAATATCAATATACATCTAATTCAGCTGTGTTTTAGAGAGATGATTATAATGAGCATAAGCAGATTAAATATGAATGATATTTCCTCAAAACCTCAATCTTAGAAACGAGGAGGTAAGCAATCTTAAGCACTGTGCAAGCTGAAGAGCTGCACTGAAGCTCTTCAGTGTCAGTTGCATTGATGTAACTATTCAATGCGTCTGACAGCATGTTAAAAATGGTTCATTTTGTTTGTTCCCCTTCAGTGCGTATCAAGTTATTTGCAGTCAACACTGACATTTTGGTTGCAACAGCTGTCTCAAAGTGCAAAATGTTACGGTCCCACCACTCGTGTGTAGGTTGTTTACAGTTAGAAGCAGGAAATGTTGATCTGTTCATGCTATCAAGACAGGTCCGACTGTGAAAGCAAATAGAACGGAACATTTACCGCAGATAGAGAGGAGCCTAAAGTGGCAAACCATCAAAGCTTCCTAAATGTTAATCAGCTTTAAGTTCACTGATTGTTTTCATCGTTTTTCTTCGCTGGTTTGAACGGGATCAGATCAGTTTTAGGACGGTGTGTGCTTTCAGAATATCTTTTCGCGAGGATTTGAAGCACACAGCGATGCATTTTTTTAGACAAATATTTATTTTATACTTTATTTTATTTTTAAGGACTGAACAAACACTACTTGACACTAGCTGGGACAGGACCCAGCGCATAAATTATGCTAAATTTTTCAAGATTATAATTTTTAAACTTAAAAAAAGTCCTTTTGAAGAGCGCAAAAGTAAATATTCACCCGGAAGGTCAAAAGTTAAAGATAATGGTTGGTCGCACCTGTTTTTTTCTGTCTGCTGTGTTTGGGGATTCCCTGCTCTGTGTAGAATAGTGAATCTTCCACACATTGGCCTTTTATTTTCACATGTTAATAAACAGCACCTGACAGAATGTTTGCCTGTAGCAGTAAAGAAATTTATACCCTTGGGAATCCTAAGGAACAGGTGTTCATTAGTTCCTCCACTTTAACACTGTTTATAATTGCAATAAGGATCAGTACACACAGAAAAAACAAACTGCCCTATTGTACCTTTAGTGCAGTTAAACTGAATCTATTGTCATTTTTTTGTATAGCATTTCTCTAGACATACTGACTGACTTATCGGAGCTAATCTCACAGCTGCATCTACGCCCAGCTTAGAAGTACCATTTAACATGTATGCTTATGCACGGTGATAGGAAGTGAGAGCACCTGGTTAGAAAAGCAGCAGGCATGCGGGAAAGCAAAGGCCCCGGCGAAGGTTCAAACCCACAACCTTCTTGCAGAAAAAAAAGTGTAAATGTACATTTAAGGCTTGGGAACATATATGTACATTTTTAGCCCTTGAATAGGTACCTTTATTTCCAGTAGTTAGCCCCAAACTGACTTTTACTCTACCCCTATGTCTAAAAGTGTAGTAGATAGAGATTAGTACCTCCAATGTTTATTTGTATATAAAGACAGTATTAAAAGACCAAAAAAGTAACACATGGAAACAGTTCATGGCAAAACAAACGAAATAACGTCTGTATGTGTATGCACACAACAATGCAAGAATGTTTTTGTTTTTTTTTTACAGTCAGGATCCTGCTGATGTGACAGATGTTCACTGTAGAGATAGGCAGTGAAAGCATCCAAACTAATCACTGGTGTTAGTGTGTGTGTGTGTGTGTGTGTGTGTGTGTGTGTATGTGTATGTGTACGCCTGTCTGAAGGGGTATATGTGTCCCTGTGGACACATATACCCATATACCCTGTGGAAGTCAGAAAAGCTGTCCTTCAGCTGTATCTGCTGTCTTTGGTGAACTGTATGTACATTTGTGTGTGTGTGTGTGGGGGGGCTGACATGCTCTAATGCACACAGATAAAAATTACACCTTCAGCAATGAAGGGACTGAGCTTCCCGACACTTCCCCAGATGTCCAAACCCCAGGATTCACCGTCTGCCTCCTTCACTTTTTGTCTTTCTTCCTGTCCTTGTTTTGGATTTCTTTGAGCTCCAACACTGTATCTCTGTTGTCCCGTTCACTTCATCACAGTGCTTCTGTAGATCATTCACTTCAAAAGAGCCCTTGCTATCACACATACAGTATATACACCTACCCAACATACACATACAGCATATTCATATTCACTGCTGTTGCTGACTGAGGATGCAGATATATATGCACCCCCAAACACATGCAAGTAAGAAACACAAGGAAGTGCTGGTTTTGACGTTATGCAAAATTACAGCTCCTACATAGGAAGACAAAACGAGAAACACACACACCCCATATGTCAAGTGATAAGTTACAACATTAGCACCAAAAATTCCATTAAAAAGCAGAAGCTCTAACTGTTTTTTACCTTTTTTGTAGAGAGAAATGAAACTTGTGTAACTCCAATATTTGCAGTTGAGAGATTATATTGACGTACACATGTAAGTCAGCCATTATTATATATTCAGTCAGCGTTGCCTTTACAGAAAGCTTTTTGATGTGATAAATAACACTCCAAGCACTTAATCCTAACTTCAGTGGGTGCTTGATTTTAGTGCAGTTCATTCAAGTCCAAAAAAAATTCAGGGGACAGACTTTGGACAAATGCTGAATCCACAAGATCACGGTATGCAACTTAGTCTGCTGAGCAAGCCAATCATTGGCTGAGTGTCTTAATTGTCTGTAATTGTAGCTGTAGTCTAGGCTGTGAAAACAATCAAAGCAAGCTATTACAAGACCTTGGTCACCAGCCCTAAGGGCAGAACTTTAGATCTCCAGATACGTGCATGTAGATAGAAATATACAATCATGTCTGCACGTGCACGTGCGCACACGCACACACACAAGCACGCATGCATGGGCGCACCCCCACACACACATACAAGCAATCACCCACACATTTCCTGTGTGTTTTATGTAAGACAGTCTTTTTCTTCCTTCTCTTCTGTTTGGAGAGGAAGTGCAGGTCTAATGACTTTTCCTATGCGTCACAAACACTGCATGTGGGAGGCAAACAGCCGCACTGCACGTGTGTGCATGTGAGAACCTTTATGCATATATGTATGAGTTTGTGAAGGGCTTGACACGTGCAAGTTTTGTTATTCATTTGTTAAAGGTTTTATGTGTATTCGCTAGTTTGTTTCGGAGAAACTTCACAAAAAGTTTGTGTGCGCTTTGGAAATAAAGTTATTCATGTGCTTGTGTTCACAGGAAATGTGCACACCTAACTAAGTATTTTTTTGGTCAGCTTCTGAAAAATAAGCATCTCATAGGAATTTTGATTCACTCCTTGCATCGATGTGGCCATGTGTACCTCTGAATACTGTATGTGCACACGGTTTGTTTTTGAAAGTGCATCTTGCTGGTTTCTTGTAAACAGAGGTAGCTGGTAGCACTGAGACCCTACACAACTGTGAAACCTAGTTTGTACTACTCATGCTCTACATATCAATCTTAATCAATATTTTTGTTTTACGGGAGAATGTGTACAGAGCTGAAATTTCAGTAATAATATTTTCTATTAATGTATAATGCATT
The DNA here is from genome assembly GCA_024447675.2 of Pterophyllum scalare. Classification (NCBI taxonomy): domain Eukaryota; kingdom Metazoa; phylum Chordata; class Actinopteri; order Cichliformes; family Cichlidae; genus Pterophyllum; species Pterophyllum scalare. The sequence goes on along the minus strand of JAMQGT020015459.1, from coordinate 61,586 downwards.
TATGATGGCTGCTGCCAATATTTCTCCTGGTTTTCAGTCTCCCACTGTATTATTGTAAAGCTTTGGAGGGTTCCACTCAAAAATCAGCAATAACTTGGTGAAAATCAGCTTGTCAAAATTTTTAAGGAAACAACTGAAGCAAAGAAAAACTGTTACAGTGTCGGTTTTGTCTATGTCATAGCTAAGCTAACCCAAGTACAGACGACTAGAATCAGAGGAACTGGTTAAGATGCCGTAGCGCCCCCCCCCCAAAAAAACAAAAACAAAAACAACCCCCCCCCAAAAACCCCCACCCCCCCCAAACCAAAAAACATACAAACAAAAAAATGGCGAAATGAAGTGGGCAGAGAAAAGCGGCTGGAGAAGCTGAGTTGGTTATGGGAACACTGGAGCAGGAGCAGGGAGCTAGAAAATTGGCGCTAAGGATTGGGCTGAGCCGATGAGTGGATCAGACGGTGCAGGAGGACTGGGAAACGGGCTGGGTTTTCCTTTGAGACTGCAGACACAGGGAAAACAGAAGTTAACCAGAGACAGAAAACTTTCAGAACAGCACATCAAAAACAAGTGGCCGCACCTGTGACTGATGAGCTGATTGTGAGCAGAGTATCCACTGGGGTGTTGAGGTGTCAGGGTAAATGAAGTAGGCTTCGCTGTGATGTAGGGCATGAGCCTTAGCTCTGACCTCAAACACAGACGTCTCCGCTCCCACACACAATCGCACAGAGAAACAGACACACAAGCAGAGAGAGAGAGAAGCAGTGGCAGGAATGACAGTCTTATCTAAATGACCAATATCTATTACTGAACTTCTAATTTAAACATAATACTCATCTGTCAGTAAATAATGTAGCTTGCTGAGTATAGACATTCAATCCTATATACCTCTCAGACACCTTTGGGGTTACGTATCTCTTGCAGCGTTAGACAATCAGGTGTCTAGCTCACAACTACATCCCCAGAAGTAGGAATCATCATCTTCACAGGTTGTCAGTGTGAAAAACCATTAACTAATCCCACAATGCTTTGTTCCCCAAGCTACAGCTGCAGTGAGTTTGAACAGTTCATCTGAGGCCACAGAGAAGTGTTTTGCTCAAAACAAGTACCCATTCAAAGACCAGGATTGGTTCTTAGCAACATGAGCAAGTGACTATTGAAACATTATTTTAGGTGAAATGAAAAACAGAATCAAAACAGTGTTTTGATTGGATGCAAGGCCTTCACTGAACCGTTCCACCACATTCATCACTCCTATTCTATACCTTTGCTCCCTGGTGCCAACTCCATCATTTTCTTCACTGCGTCTTATGCTTATGAACACCCACTCACATTTTCCTTCCTTTTTTTCTCCTTCTTTAATGTCTTTCCTCCAGTTTATTTCTCCCTTTCTACTTACCCTTCCATTCTCCTCTGTCCTCCATTATTTCATGCCTAACACCCAGCCTCTTTCAGCACCTGCTCATCGCCACTCCATTTCCACATTTTGTTTCCTTTCCATCCTTACCTGTCATTGCATTCTTTATTTGCATTCTGTTAAATTAAACTTCTTTTACATTTAAATGTAATGGATCAGAAATATATACTAGATGTAAGTCTACAGGCAGCACTTGGTTCACTTATCATTAAGTCTGGTTAATTATATAACTTATTAACACTCACATCTGGAAAACAAAGCCAAAGTTGTTAATGAATAGAAGATAATCAGCAGTGACACTGTTAAAAATATTGTTGCTGACCAATAGTCCTCTTCCCTTGGTCTTACCAGTGTAAGCTTTATATCACCAACCTCCATCCTATTTGTATTTATGTGTTATGTCTCTGTATTGTGTCTGTGTATAATATTATTTACTATGTTGCCACATACATTTGTAATGATATCTGTTTCATTGCCATGAAATCTTTATTACAGGGTTAAAAAAGCAAAAAGAAAAAAAAATAGTATACATGAAACAAATGAGATAATGTGTTAGTGAACCTTAGAGGTGCAGCTATGCTTATTTGATCTGGTTTCATATTTAGCATACAGATGTGTGTGTGTGGTATCGAAAAGTCGTAGGTTTAACAGCATAAATTTATTTGAATTCTACCAAGTTACAGAATTTACTTTTGCCTGGTTCCAGTAAATGGATAACACACCATGAACCCCCATGGTGTGGCAGGTAGAGTGGTGTAGGTATAATTGACAAGATTTTGATGCAGAGAGTGACTGCTATGTGAGGCCATTATTTATTTATTTATCCTTTTGTTTTGAGATGTACTTTACTTACACTTGGGGACCAAAACTGATTACTTACCTTAAGGAAAAAATCATGATTTTTGTTTAAAATGTAACCTTTCACCACATTAACCTGGTAAAAGAGTGCCACCCCATCTATTATATGATTGGCTGACTGAAGAGGAACTAAAGCAGGAAAACCAAAGATGTCATCAGGATGGAAATATTGATGAAATGTCACAAATCTGAAAAATCCAGTTGCCCTTGAAATATAATTGAAAATGCAGTTTAGTGGTATAGGAAGGTAATTCTTAGGAGGCAGCGCTTATGTTTAATTGGTTTTAAACTGCTGACTCAGTTTAGCCTTGAGCTGCATTTATTTTATTTACAGTTGTGTAATGAAGGGTATTAGGTTTATCATCTCCACCAGGAACACGTAAAGGGAAGTCATTGCATTCTGTTTGCATGCCTCTCTGTCTGAGACTACTGAGGCAGTTCAGCTGAGGTCAGACAGATAGTGTATGCTGCTCAGGGGATACACAAACTGGCTACTAACCTGAGAACCATATATACGCCAGGGGTTGTTGCTTCCACTGTGCCAGAGGCTTAAAAGAGCTTTTTGGAATAATAATAATAATAATAATAATAATAATAATAATAATAATAATAATAATAATAATAATAATAATAATAATAATAATAATAATAATAATAATAATAATAGTAATGGCTTTCTTTGAGAGAAATAAGGTAAGAAAGTTTGTGAAGCAGTGAGAAAGGCAGAGACAAATCCTTACTCAATCCTGAAGTCATGGCAGGAAGTTGATATTGTCCCAGACTTACTTTACTTTTTCTCGGAGTCTGATCCAACAATTGCAGTTTCCTCTGAGGGACTAATAATACAGCAGAACCATTGTGTAAAGCGTCATTTCCCTTTGCCTGATTTAGCAAGAGAGAATGTTTGCATGCAGTCTTTCCACTCCCAGTGTGATTTGGAGATTTTGCTACCATCAGATTGGATTGTCACACCATATCGTAATAATGTACTATTATAGTCAGGCTCAGATGATCGTGAATACAAAGATAACAGTTCTTTATAGCTTTATAGCTGCTCGGCTGTTCTCTAATTCTCATCTGTCTTGTGCTGGGAGTCTTGTTTGCAAATCAATTTTTTTTTCTTTTTGGGTGCATATACAGATGAGTGGCATGTTTTAATTTCTAAATAACCTTTCCTTTAGACACACATAATCAATTTTCTGGTGAAAGATTTGATGGTAATATAAAAGCGAAAGAAACACAAACCTGTTTCATTAGTTGTGAGTCAAAAATGTATTTCTGTGACCTAGAAAGCACAAGTGAGAAGGATCGCTGTGTAGCACAGCTTACACTTGATCATCCCCACAGGCAAAGTGTACTCAGCCTGCCCGGCCAGCCTGACCAGTTTGCCTGTTTTTTTTTTGTGGGTGCGTATGTACATGCTTTCGTACCTGGCTCCTAGCCTATCTTGCAGTTTGTCTCTATGTTTAGCTGACCATGCATCTTTCACTTTATTGGTAAGTCTACCAGTTTGTGTGTGTATGTGTGTGTCCATGGGTGAAATGACCACTGGGTTTCCTGCTGTGTTGACCACATGCTCAACTCCATTCTCTTTTCCTTCAGTGCTCCCTTTTACCCCACTTGGCCGCTCTACCTTGACTACCTATGTTGTTCTGTCTTGCCTGGCTTTTTATTTTTTAGTGAATGGTCATGCTTCTGGGCCTTTTTCCATCCTTAGAGTTTCAGGCCCCATGTGGATCCCTTGCAGGTGAAAGTTGTACTCCATGAAAAGAAATCCTACAGGGAAAAACAGCAACATACAGGATTCAGTCAAATATATTTTGCTACTCTCAATTGAAATTGTAAATTTCATCAGCAATTTCACATTGTCTGTTTAAATCATTTGGGGCCAAATAGGTCTTTTATGTTGTTTCTGTGTCAGCAGATAAAGATCTAGACACCACAGCAGGTAGGTGAGCAGGTATATTCCCTTTCACTGAACAGATAAGGCAATGAGCACCCCCTACAGTGGCTCAAACAATACTGAATGGAAATGACAAGAATGTCACAGTGTTGCTCAGTGAATGAAAAAGAACAGTGAAAAAAACCCAGCAAAAACACCAGTCTCAAAGAAGTCCTCCACTCTAAATGTGCATGTTTGAGAGTTCTGATTTTATTCTTTTTTATGCCAGTGCTGAGAGGTACTCAGAAAACCCAGCACCACTGATATCTTCATTACCATCAAAAAAGTACAACAAAATCCCTCTTTCTCTCCACTTGATCTCAGCACCCTCTCCTCATAGCCACATTCTCCAGAAGTCAGAGACAATAATGGTCTAATTTGTCTTGGTGAGAGCTTGTGAGTGCGAAGACCTCGTCAGTAGGCCATATGGTAGTGAGGCTCAAGGAGAAATGCATGTCTGTGTGTATGACCTTACCTGTCTCAAAGCATGACATATTTGCTTGTAAACATGTGCAGCTTCCATGATTAGAGATTAAGTATGCAAATATACTCATTTGTCTTTGAGTGTGTGAAGATATAAACTAATACTCAAAAAGGGTGGGCTCACAGAATTTTGCGTTTTTAATAAAAACCTGTTATTTCATTCGGTCAGTAAATTACAAAGTGAATGGAGAATAAAGTTAAGAGATTGATAACATTGGAAATTGGAAACTTCTTACGTGTGGTCAAAGTTATTCCCAACACGCTCAACCGTAACAGCTCAGTAGAGCTGACTGTGCTGCCTGCTCCATTAGACAGAATCTGAACTGATTTCTTCTTCTGTAAACAGTTCTTACAGAGGCTGAAGTTAAGCTTTTGTCACTGTATGACAAAATTGACTCTAATTAAGTGGCGTCCACACATAATGATAGGGTATTGATAGGGTATTTGTTACTGAAGGCTCCCTTTATCTTGTAAAATTCTCTCACTTCACCACTACCAAAACACTTCCAAACCCTATTTAGGAGATGCCATTAATCACTTTTTCAGCATCTTTTCATGTGTTCTGTGATCACAAATATTCCACTTTTTGACCTTCCATCAAAGATTCCTCAGTCCATAACATGTTTTTTGTCCCAGTCTTTCTCTGTCAGTCTCAGATACAGCTTTTTCATCGCAAGACTGCCTAAAACTCTTCACTGTTTACAGTATATAAGGCATAAGTTTGTACAACTCTAATGAGCTTGAAAGTTAAAGTTATTTGGTATGACCACCTTTATTCTTTAACACAGCCTGATGCAACTCTCTTGTCAATTCTTTAAGTAGTCTTCAGAAATATTTCTCCAGACTCCTTGAAGGACATTCAAAGCTCTTTTTTTGGATGTTTCTGCCTTTTGTTCTGTTCTCTTTCAAGATGATCCACACTGCTTCAGTAATGTTGAGGTCCGGGTCTATGGAGGCCAATCCATGACTGATAGTGCTTCATTATGTTTTTCTATCCAGGTATGCTTTTACTGCACTGGCAGTGTGTTTGGGATCATTGTCATGCTGAAAAATCAAGCAGTTGCCACTCAGACTCTTTCCAGACGGTGTTGTCTGGTGGATCAAAATCTGACTGTACATTTCTGTGTTCATAATTTGATGAATTTTGATAAGATCCCCAACACCACTGACTGAAATGCACCCCCAAACCATTGTGTTTTGAGATGGCTGTAAACACTCACTGTTGTATCTCTCTTCTGACCTCAAGATTCACGATGATTGGAACCAGAAAATTCAGATTTGGATTCATTGCTCTATAAGCTCTATTGACACTGATTTTCAGTCCAGTTCTTGTGTAATGTGGCATACCTCAGCTTTTTCTCCCTGTTTCCCTTCCTTAAGAGTGGCTTCTTGACAGCCACCCTTCCACTGAGACCATTTCTGATGAGGCTTCAGTGAACAGTAGATGGATCAATTGAAGGGCCAGATGAATCTCTCAGGTTCTGTGTCAGTTCTTTGTTGGATTTTCCCCCCTATTTCTTAAGAACATAACTTTAAGATATTGTTCAGCTGCTGTTGATAGTTTTTTTTTAGGCGAACCATTTCCTCTTTTGTACATTGCTTGTCCAGTTTCTTCACTTTTTTAAGGACATGCTGCACAATATGCCTTGATATGACAAGTTTTTGGCTAGTAGCTCTTTGGGAACCACCTTGGTGGCGCAAAAATACAATTTTATTCCTATTGAACTGTGTTATCTTTGATATTTTTCATGAATTCAAGTAAAGAAGGGAAGAAATTGTCTTCTATGACAGACTGCTATTAACAAAATGCCTAAAAATACTATTTAAAATTGTTTTTTTGCTAAGTTGTCTGTTATTTGCAGACACAACACTGGTTCATCCCTTGAGTTAGGTGCCATTTTTAAGGCTTGGCTGGTGGTTTAACGAACAAAATATTCCAACGATCAGGTACAAGGACTAACGTGAAAATGAGTGAAAAAGCAGCCAATGTCAAAAGAAATACCTTGAAAGACCTCCAGAAAGCCTGGAGAACTATTGCTGAAGACCACTTTAAAATATTACAAGAAAATCGGGCTCGGTGGAAGCAAAATAAAAATAATTGAGGGTGTGGCTCAAAACTTTTGCACAGCTCTGCATTGGCATACTCAGTTGTGCACAGAGGCCTCCAACCTCTCTTTTATAAAACCTTTAGGTGGTAGCCAAGAGTTTTGTCCATGTCTTTTCATTACAGCACTTGCTGCTCCGATGTGTACTTAAAAGGATAGCCTATATCAGTCCCGGGACAAGAGCTGAATTAGTGTTTCAGAGTCTGGACCAATCTGGATGATTAGATGGCGTGCCATAGTGATACTAAGTTTAAAATAAGAGGATCAGACTCAGGGAATGTTTATGTTTTACCTGCTTCCTTTTTCTGCTTTGACAGGAAATGAGGGCTTAGCCTCACAATAATTGTGGCAAAATATAAAGGCGACTTTTCTCTGGTCCTATTATATTATTGCATCATTAACTGCTTCTTTTTGCTGATTGAATTATTCACTAACAAAGTGCCCATGAATTCCTGAAAGCATGGTATTGATATAAAGTCCACTCAGAGCAATTGAAATAGGTTCTTGCACCTCTTTGCCCTGCTATAAACATTTACTTGTGCCCTCTTTAAACTTGCTTGTAGACTTTGTTTAACGGGCAGAGACTAGTAAAACTCCCCAGCTGTCTGCACTCTCTCTTTCTCTCTGTAAACTGAGCCAGCTGTCTGCCCTCCACTTTTGACCTTGTTTTAATGAACTTCATTGTTTGTGTGTATGTATGTATGTCCTGCCTTGTGTGTGTGTGTGTGTGTGTGTGCGCACTGGCATGTTGGTATATTTATGTGCATATATGCCAGTGGGCTCCCATTGCGACCTTTGACCTTTTGAGACTGACAGGCTAAATCTAGCCTCCCTGGCTCGCAGTATGGCTCTCGTCTCTTTTTCTTTCCACTGTTTCCTGACCGATACCCTGTCAGTGGGACAAACTCTCAGGTTAGGGCATTATGTGTGTGTGTGTATGTGAGGGTGGGTGTCTGAGTGCCACTGAGACAGGCAAGGAAACAGAACATGTTCAAGTGTGTTTTTGTGTAAGGAGGTCACAAGGGAAGACACTGTCCAGACCTTTCAAAAATAACAACATATAGAGTTGTATTTGGGGTGTGTGTGTGTGTGTGTGTGTGTGTGTGTGTGTGTCTGTATGTGTGTGTGAAAAGAGTATCTGGTTATTATTTAGTCAGGCTTGACTTTTGACCCTCTCCTTTGACCTCCCACGTCCTGTTCAACAGGGGAGATGGGCATACATTCATACACATGCACATGCACCCACTCAATACTTCCAGCTTTTCCCCTGCACCCAATCCCTGTCTCCACCACCAACCTAACAGCACCACCCCCATTCCTCACACACACACACACACACACACACACACACACACACACACACACACACACACACACACACACACACACACACACACACACACAGGGCTCCAAAGAGTTCATGTTTATGTGGGCTGGAGTAAAATCACAGGTTTATCGATTTTCTCTCGTGAGTAGTTCAACATACATGACTTGTCTGAGATGGAATGTGCAGAAATAAAGACTGATGTAGAATGCAGTAAATGCACACACTCAGTAAAGGCATTCAGCTTTATTACAGGCTATATTTTAATATTCTTTCCTCATATACCTGTCTGCATGTGTTTTCAAACAGAGTTTGTAACAGGATATAAGGATATTTCGCTCTGAACAATGAGATTGTGAAAATAGAAAATAAACACAGCAAAGAAAAAAAAAGATTTCTGATGATTAGACTGAGGCTGCTGGCACAGTAGTGAAAAAGAAAAGCAGCAGAAGTAATTCTGAGCTTTTTCCCTGCTGGATACCATTACATTACTCTTAAGTGGTAGCACTGTATCTACTCAGAGCCTTAGATTATCACTCATTATGCTCTGTCTAGTCACTGGGCAGTGTTTGTGGAGTCCCAGTGTACACGGCAGTTTCATTCATATATAGTATGCACAATTTGTAACTTTATGTTTGCATATGCTGTGAATGTAAAACATAATATCTGTAGTAGAAAGGGACAGAGAGACTTGACAGTGCCTTTTATAGCATACTTACCTTCCAAAGACCATAACCCCTATCTGTACAGCTATGGCTCCATAGATTTACTGTACTGTAGTGGTACACTGTATAACACCTTAAAATTTTTATGCTTATGGTAATTAATAATTGCACTATTACGTCTACTTGAAGCTGTGTGGCTGCATTGTCATAATCATCGCTACAAATTTCCCCAACCGTGAAAGCAATAAAACATAATCACACAATGTCTTGATATATAACATTAAAAAAAAAAAGAAGAATGCACTGGCACATTGTGTAATTTTTTTGTCCACCAGTCTTCCCAAGTTGTCAAACATTAAAACTCCATCAATAAAATAGAATGCAGTAGTATAGAAAACAAAATAAAAACAATAAAAATACAGCAGTGAAGTGGAATTCAATAAAATAACTTGAAAGCACAGACTCGGTTATGGTCAGGCTTGAGTTTAGCTGGAGGGCAAAACTTTGCTTTTAACTGCTGGGACTGGGTGAATAGGTTGACTTGGTGCTTGTGCGAAATATTTGTTTTGGCAGTGTTTGAGTGAGTGTGTTAGTGTGAGGGAACTGCTGTGTTGGTGTGTGGATGTTAACAGATGTCTCTGTGTATGTAAGCTAAACAGCCCCTATTCTTAATTCCAGGGTAAACCTGAACTTCCTCCCCTTTCAAGTTTTTTTTTTTTTTTTGCTTTTCGCTTTTTCAACACAGACTGACACAAGATTAATGAGTCATCTTTTGGGCAGTTTTGCCTCATTCTTCTATACACAGATGCTTATTGTTTTAATAGCATGCCCCCACAGTGTCACAAACTGGCTCAAGGAATGTGACAGGATGCTGTCCACACTATGATTAGTCATAAAACAGATGGTTTTATTAAGGTTTAAGTTAACATAAAACAACAATCAAAAGGCGTTTGAAAGAGAAAGACAGAAAATAGTATGTTCTCTTTCATGCCAGTATGCATGAGTTGGACCTGCATTGCTTTATGTCACAGAGACCCTTATGATTATTCCAGATGCTTAAATCCTATACACAGTTACTAATGGAATTGTCTTAAAAAGAATAGTCATTTACTCATTTTTTAGTGTTTACCTTTTCTTAAATGCTACCAGCTTAAAGCAAATAACCTGTAAGCTGAAGAGGAAATGGTATCTCATTCATTTAGAAGATCTACATTTAGCCTGGACAAAGAGTTTTTTGCTCTATTAAAAAGCCCTCTGTGAAGCTAGGACAGCTAGTGATATTCATCACTGATTGAAGAAAATAAGAACCCCAAGTTTCTTTTCAGCTTTCAGGCTGACACAGAGTCAGAGCTCTGTTGAGCCGGGTATTCCTTTAACTAGTAATGACTTCATGAATTTCTTCACAAATAAAATTTTAACCATTAGAGAAAAAAATATTCATAACTGTTTTACACACATTTATGTTCAGCTACTTTCAGTACTACTGATATTTATTTGGACTCTTTCTCTCTGATTGATCTTTGTGAATTAACTTTAATAGTTACTTCTTCCAAACCATCAAATCTTTTAGACCCCATTCCTAAAAGACTGCTCAAAGAAGTCATGCCATTAATTAATTCCTCAATCTTAAATGTGATCAATCTATCTTTATTAATTGGCTACATACCACAGGCTTTTAAGGTGGCAGTAATTAAACCATTACTTTAAAAGTCATCACTTGACCCAGATGTCTTAACTAATTATAGGCCAATCTCCAACCTTCCTTTTTTCTCAAAGATTCTTGAAAGAGTAGTTGTAAAACAGCTAACTGATCATCTGCAGAGGAACGGTTTATTTGAAGAGTTTCAGTCAGTTTTCAGAATTCATCACAGTACAGAAACAGCATTAGTGAAGGTTACAAATGATCTTCTTACAGCCTCTGACAGTGGACTCATCTCTGTTTTTGTCCTGTTGGACCTCAGTGCAGCGTTTGATACTATTGACCATAACGTTTCATTATAGAGATTAGAGGATGCTGTAGGTAGTAAAGGTACTGCACTGCAGTGGTTTGAATCATATTTATCTAATAGATTGCAATGTGTTCATGTAAATGGGGAGTCTTTTTCACACACTAAGGTTAATCATGGAGTTGCACAGGGTTCTATGCTAGGACCAATTCTGTTTACACTATACACGCTTCCCTTAGGCAGTGTTATTAGAAACCATTGCATACATTTTTATTTTTTATGCAGATGATACTGGGGGGTTCCCATGATGCAAGTTTTTCTTCTTCATTCACCTCTTTTACTCTGTTTATACACCACTCTGCATTTAATCATTAGTTATTATTAATCTTTGGCTCTTTTCCACAGCATGTCTTTTGTCCTGTCTCCCTCCCATCAGCCTCAACCTGTTGCAGCAGATGACAGCACCTCCCTGAGTCTGGTTCTGCCCGAGGGTTTTTCCTTTTAAAAAGGAGTCTTTCCTTCCCACTGTCGCCAAGTGCTTGCTCATAGGTCATTTTGATTGTTGGGTTTTCTCTGTAGGGTCTTTACTTTAGAATACAAAGTGCCTTGAGATGACTGTTTGTTGTGATTTGGCACTATATAAATAAAATTGAATAGAATCTTAAACTACCAGTTCTACCCTCAGGACAAATTCCCAAATAACTTTCCTTATTGCATAGATGTTGGTGTCCATTTTGAATGTTTCCTAAGTTCTCAGAGGTGTCAAGGCTACAGCTTTGTGCTTGTTCAGTGTCACTTCACACCAAACCTGACCTGCTGACTGCTTACCTTTGAAAGAGTGAACTTTGACCAGAAAAGACCCTTGATCCTAACAGGTCCTAATGATGTAGAGAGGATTGCGGGTGACAGGAGATGAATGGTAACTAACATACATTTAATGACAGACACACATGGGCTGGTGCACAGACTTTGAGGCACAATAATAGAGTGAAAAGGGCTGTTCTGCAGGCCCGAGGAGTGACAAGAGAACTCTCACACACACAGAGCTCAGTTTACACAGGAAACTGCTGAGACGTGCAGGTCATGTCTGTTTCCATGTTTATGCTCTTTGCAGACATATTAAAACACGCAAGCACGCACGCACACGCATGCACGCACACCTGGTGTAATCAGTTATCTTTGTTTTTGTATCTTGTCTGTTTGACAAAGTACTGTCTGGTTTAGTTTACCCTGAACTACAGGTCAAATTGACATTGTTTTATTATTGCTCTTTGAGAACATATATGCATTTCTTAATAAAGTCCTGAAGAACATGCATAAATACTGCACATGCAAACACCTTACCTACTGTAATTGACTTTTCTGAAGGTTAAACTGGACACAAACTAATTTATTTTCTTTACCTAAAATAATGAGCCTTTCAGTTTACCCTTTACTAAATCTCCCCAGTAGACCACAGATGGCCTTTCAATTACCAAGCTAAAACATGCAGAATTGCAATGCATACCATTATCAATGAACTGCAAGAGGGGCCGCATTCACAACTCCTCATGATTAAGTGAGCAAGCCCACACTTATCCAAACACACCAATTTGCAGACATGCTTATGCACATGTTAACAGACAAATATGCAAGCATGTGGCATGTGTAGTCACATAAGGACACACACATGCAAACACAGACACACAAATCTAGATTACCTTTCTTATTTGCTTAGCAAGGCATCTTTCTTAGGTTCAGTACTCCATTCATCTACAATGCACCAATCCACAAATCCAGCCACATGACACAGAGTCATGCCAATGCATTTGCAGAGTGATCTAAGGTTAGTTACTGTGTTTTCTACTCATCACATTAAGCCTTTGCATTTAATATAAATTGAATATGTAGCAAGAATGACTGAGGGTCAGGTTATTAATGCTGAAGTTATCAAGCCATTTATGGGACGGCAGACTTGTTTTTGTCCTCTCTAGTTTGCCAGTATAATTCTTCTGTTAGAATCCACAAGTAATAGCTTATTTAAATTAAGAAAACTTGCATTATACAAATTAAAATTTGTCCAAGGAAAATGGAGAATAGAAGGGCCATAATTATTCTTTTCTCATTGTAAAATCACACTGGCCACGGGGAGCAGAGTATTAAACCACCAAACCAGCAATTAGTAGCTGACCTACAGTACCTGCTGAGCCACAGCCACCCACATATACAACTGGAATACAGTTAGTGATTTGAAATTTGTTAAATCAGTGCTCTTTAATATTTATAGCTGGCTTTTCTAATAAAAGTTTTATGTAAGCAGTCTTGTATGATTTACTTTTATATGATCTAAATAATTTCGTTGAATTCCCAGTTGAGAGTATTAGTGATTAAAACAAGAATGGGTTGTATTCAAGTGTTGGAATGTTCAAATGTTCACTCATAACAATTTCTATGCAGTAAATTACCTACTTTCACGTTATCACTGAATGTACTATATGTTATAGTGCTGGCACAGAGCACTGAGAGCAAGCAACTGTGAGTGGTTAAAAGTTGACCAGCCACCTAGAGTCATGCGCTCTGGTGGATTTCATTTGTCTGAGCCCAGCATCACATGGCCAAAGAAAAACAAAGTTTAGGATTCCAGATTTTGCCAGACTCTTACTTTTTTTTTTTTTTTTTTGCTCATTATGAGTCAGAAAATAACATGTCTGAATTTGCTTATACAATATTTATGATGCATATGCTGGCTGATGGATCATGACAGGAAACCTCTGTAGTCTTTATATCAGTATAACGGCTAAATGTTACTATTGAATGTGTTTTGTGTGGAATGTTTGCCCACACATAAAAAACAGACTCATACTGTGACATTATGAGATGAGAAACTTGTGAAAAACTGTATGTACGTAAGTCCCACTGTTTAGGAATATGTAATTCTCTATTGATATGCTAAAAAGACATTTGGGATTGGAGTTTTAAAGGCAGATATTCACCAGGGAGTTGTGGGCTAGCAGAGGGTAGCTGCATAATCAGCTCTACCATCAGCCAACTGATATTCTGCATAATAGAGAGGGGATTTCTGGGTCAGTGTGTGTGTGTGTGTGTGTGTGTGGCAGTAGGAGTGTTGGTGGGGGTCTGTCCTTTTATCCACATGGATGTGTGCATGTCTGCATGTGTCCTCTCTGCATGTGTATGTATGTGTTCCATCCACGGCTCTATGTTTACTTGTGCATGTGTATATCTGTGCATTGGGGGCTCTGACCCTTTACCCCACAGGGAGGGCAGTTTCGGTTTCATTAGGGAACAGAGAGTGAGACAGAGACTGACAGACAGAGAGAGAGAGAGCGAGATAAAAAAAATAAAAATAAAAAATCAGACGACCAGGGGAAAGAAAGAAGGGCAGCAGGCAAGTAAGGGTAGGTTTAGAATCTATTAATAGGTCAAAGGTCACTCCATTAACACAACAAGGAAGAAAAGCCATGGCAAAGGAAGCTATGACCTTTTGCAATTTACACACACACACACACACACACACACACACACACACACACACACACACACACACACACACACATTTGTCTGAAACGTATTCCAATTAGACACCTGACCCAAACCCAATCCTAGCATTGCCCTGTCCTTAAAAATATCTGCCCATCTGTCCACCACAAGAAAGAGAAGACCCCACAATGTGTCGGTGTAAACAGTTTTCGGTCCCCGCAACATGATTAATAGCTGGTCCACTTTCTCTCAAACAACACAGCTGAACAATCCAGACTTAAGTGTGGTTTAATTAAGTTGCCATGCGAGTGTTTGAGGTTTAGGAAATGTGGGGAACAAGGGGTGCTGGGTAGAAGGTTAGCAGATTGTGCGTGTATATATAGGTAGAAAATGAGACTGTCAGGTTCCATGTGTGTACACATAGACCCATGGTGCTCTGTCTGTATTTGTGTACTTCAGTGCATCTGTGTAAAAGGTGTGGGTGTATACACATGGGTTTACTGAAAAAAAATCAAAGAGTCTTAAGCCAACCTGTGTCCCTAGTGATGCAAAAGGCAGGTTAAAACTTTCTAAGTTAAAAAGAAAGACGAGGAGAAGAGAGGAAGAAAACAAAAACTGTGTGGGCAGCTATACGCATTAGAAAAACCAAAGGAACCAATGTAGTTATTGCTCATATTCAAGTCATTAAAGGATAATGAAATCATATTTAAAAGAAAAGTGGGTGAAAGAGAGAAGAAGTTGAGTGATGAAGAATGCCATGATAATCGCAGGGAAAAAAAATGGCAATGAAGTACAAAGCAACCACAACAGAAGCCCAAAACCTTAACAAAGCCCACCACCGTATGATCACAGAGTGGTGCGGTTTATCTGACTGGAGGTTCCCATATTTATTACAGTTAGAAACTAAACTCTGCCTGTGGTCAAATTACAGCATTTTGGCTTACACATGTGTAAAAGATCAGGTTCCTTAGTTGTTTGTAGGACAGGTTTTTCTCATGCTTTTTGTAAAAAGCTTGCAATTCTTAGTGTGCATACTATCACAAGGCTCTCAGAGCTCCTGTCATGTTCTTTTCTCCTCGACTGAATTTAGATTGCCAATCTTGAGTCGCGCCTTCCTATTTGATTTGTTGCATGCAGATATCATGATGTTAGATAACTTCAAATGTTATTCATGGATGTGTATCGCCTTGAAGAAAGTGAAGGATGAATGGGTTAAGGATGAGAGAAAGATCGATGGATATAGAGAGAAGAAAATCCAGAGAAACAGCCAAAGGGAAGCAGAGCGTTGGACTGAGAAACAGACAGGCAGCAAGGACAGAGATTGAGTGAGAGTCAGAGACAGGAAAAAAAAAACAAAAAAAACAGGGAGAGAATTAAAGAAACCACAACAGAAGCCAAAAGCCCACTAAGTCTCCTACTCCTTATGTTGGTGGGGTGTGGTGTTGGGGATCTGGCACAACTTCCTACAGTACAGACCCTTTCTAAACATCTCATATATACACCCAGTCAGACACAGAGTCACAGCTAACCACATCACAGTTTTGTGCATGTGCTAAGCAACACCAACTGGAACCAATAAATGTCACATAACACTACCATATTGCTCATGTACACCGGTGACTTTGATTATTAACTAGTTTTGACATCAAAATTCTCCTCCAATGAATACTTATGGATTACACTCCTAGATTACACTCTGATTTTATGTTTCCACAGACAAACTCAGTAAATGATGCTCTCACAGCCAAATGAAGGAACTATAAGCTCTCATTTTAGTGGAACTGAATGCTTATATTTACTAAAAAATAAAAAATAAAAACTTGTCTGCACTTTTGAACCTTCATGTAAACACAACATGGAGAATGTATGGTTTTAAAGCTTATATGACTGGTCCAAGACTACTCACACAAGCCAGTGCACATATTCTGCCTCATTATCCTGAAGATGCTCATCTGGAATGAAAAAAAAAAGACACTTTATTTAATTTGGACAGTTACCTATGGGGATTAATTTCTGAAAGCAGTCTTTATCAGAACTGTCCAGTGATCCCTTTTGCCTGTTTTCTACTAGCAGCTACTCGGCTAGACTCGACTCTACTCGGTTTTACTTGTTTTCCATTACAATTGAGTACCACCTCAGCAGGCAGCCCAAAAGTCCAGTGACGTAATTTGTGTGCGACACAAACACAAACAGTCGCTCCGTCTCGCTCCCTCTGGATTCTGTTGTTAGCCCACAAGCACAAAAACGTCTGTTGGTTTGCGTGCAGCCTCTTCCCTCTTCGTTGCCGAGCACCAAAAACAGCAGGTTTGTTTCTTGTGAGGGAATCGCTCTCATGACTCATCTAGTGACATCGCTGTCTGGCCAATCAGTGGCATGCATTCTGCTGACGTCACATTTTCGGATTGACTCAGCGCGCTTGGAACTGCAGCAGAGTAGGTACTAAAAAAGTACCTGGTACCAGGTACTAGCACCTGATGGAAAACCCTGAAAATCGAGTCGAGCTGAGTAGGTACCAGTGGAAAAGTGGCATTTGTGTTTACCTGGACAGGTAAGCAGCAGGGTCCACAGGGAGCCCTCCTCTGTTTTGAAGCTGATCTGTGGAGCAGACGCTGCCTAGAAGGCAATAAAAAAAAAACAAAGAATATGGTGCGAGAAAATTTATACAGGTGGAAAAAACAAAAAAAACACACAAACACCAGAATCAGAATCTCTTAATGTACCTCAGTGGGTGTCAGCTGATTCCCATAGTGCACTTGAGTGCTGTTATCCTGGCTGTAGCAGATCTTTAGCATGACCTGAGGTAGAAAATAAGCCATGGAGAAGAGATCTCTGAAGACCCCATAATGGTCTGCAAGTCTTTTAATGTGAAACGGGCCGCTAGTCTCCTCCCAGGTTTCCTGCACTCGATCCAGAGGGATCTTCACTGGTGGACAGGAAGAGAAATGTTGCCACACGGTGCCACCATTGAGTACCTGAAGCACTGATTAAAAACTGAAATAAGCTTACACGTGCGCAGACGAGACGCCCTCTCCAGCTCAACGTTCTTCTTGTTCTCCTTCATCACCTGCCTCCTCCTCCTCACTTCTTTTGTACTGCTGGGTTGATAGTAGGGCAGCCCAATGTCCACTCGCTCAACGCCTACAAAGACTAAATTCATTCACGCTCTCTGAAGTTTTAACTGTGACAAAATAAAATTTATCAGACACTATTTCACCAATTCCATCATCTCACCGTGCTCAGGATCAGCTTTTTCCACGTAGCTCCTGTAAGTCTTCCACCAAACGTCCTTGTTCTTTGCCTCCTCTGCTTGCCTGAAGTAACGATTGTAGCTGCGATACTTCTCTATCAACGCCAGGTTTTTAACGTCAACCTCTTCATTCGGCATTGGACCCCTAGGAGGTACCCGTTTGCAGAGCAATGCTGGAAACATCCCAAACAGTCAGACACGTCACAAAAAAAGATGTGCCAGCCGTTTGCACACTTTCCCTGCTGCAGTCCTATTCAGTCACATTGTTATTCATTCCTGAACCAAACTATGTTTCTGTGTCTTTTGTCTGTCAAAATTACTGAGCTGATTTTCATAAAACTTAGTGGAGAGGCGGAGCACGACCGAAAGAAGAATCCATCAAATTTTCATACATAGAAATAAGATACTGACTTCTGTGGAGGACTGCACACCGTCAGTGCCCTTCTGCTTAGTTTGTAAACAAGGTTATGTAAAAACTACGGGCCAAATGTTGAGAAATGTGGTCAAATGTGGCCCTGGCAGAGGATGCACACTCCAGGTTTGTGTGATTAAGATTGTGCAAAAACTACTAAAGGTGAATTGCCATATAAGTCGATCATGGGGAAAAGTAGTAACAGTTACTTTTTGATACAAACCATTTGTTTTAAAATTGCAATCTGCCCACAGTTTGCCCTTCCTACAAGATTAAGCAAAAACTAACAGTAGCTGTGCCTGGTGTATAGTCGCACCAAAAGCGACCAGTGACCAGAATATAATGTAATATCAACGCAATGGATGTATGAGCTTTATACTCTTACAGCCCCTGAGCTGTGTCACACAACCTTTTCTTTTTTCTTGAGAAACGTTTAGCTTGGCCACATTCATTCGTCACAGGAGGTGTCAGGAAGAGGGCAGCGTGCACACAACTAATATAACCTGACACGGCATTTTGTGCATTCAGAAAGCTCAGGTAGTATTTTCAGAAATGTAAAACAGAATATGACTCAGTTAACTTTGCCTTACCTGTTGTGATAAATGTCCTCGCATTACTGACCCCTAAATCTATCCCGGTTCGTAAGGTAGCAGAGCAAACTGTGCGCAGCGCCATCTTGAAATGACTAACCCCGCCCCCGGGCCTTTTTTTTTTTTTTTAATTAGTTACGGTGGCCGAAGGGAATAAAACGAGTCTTATGGCATTTATGTTTCAAAATTAAATATGATTTATGCATAATTTTATTGCAGTCTGATTTTTTTTTAAGTTGACCGCTATTGCACAATAAACCAAACCGGACAAAAGTTATACTGACACAATGCAAAAAAAAAAAAAAAAAACGAGCGACGCAAATTAAGCAGTGAAGTCCTTGCTCCTTTATATTGTTACAGAACTACAATTTGTCTCCTAACATATGAAATACTGCGCATATTTTTCTTCATCGCTTTCTCGAAAACACGTGAAAGCGTCATTTTTGCGTCTTACGTCATCAGGGAAGCTTCTACTGACGATATTCACTCAGTGTTGTGCGCGAATGTATCTGTTTACGTGGTAAGAATGATTTTTGTGGCTGTTGTTCAGGATCTTGGTGGTAACTGTGCTCTATTTTAAGCTAATATCTTTGGACCATTTTAATATTTTGACACGTATTGGTTCCCAAGAGTCCGAGCTAACGTTAGATGACTTGAATGCATGCTAACGCTGGCTAACGTTAGCGCTTCCGTTCACTTGTGTGGCAGCTGAAATTACCATTGGCACTGCTGGTTTCCCTTGGCTTTGCTGCTGCTCTGATAACTGTCCGTATAAATTTATAGGCAGATTTGAAAGAATATCTGCCCTTCTTTTAAAAATAAAAAACCCCCCACTTTTAATAAAATGAAGTTGTTTCTCTTGAAAGCTGTCAGGTCATGAGCAACCTCATCCTTTTCTTTTTTCCACAGAGATGTCTGCCATGTCTTCCGAAATGGAGTCCCAGAATGCAAATCTAAACTGCTCCATATGCCTGGAGTGTTTCCGGTACCCTGTAACCATCCCCTGTGGTCACACCTTCTGTAAAACCTGCATCACCAAGCACTGGGACACCAAAAGCCAAGCTGACATTGGCCCTCAGTGCCCCATCTGCAATGAAGCATTCACAACCAGACCTGTTCTGAGGCGTAATGTGTCCCTGTCAGTCCTGGCAGAGACTGCAAACAGTGCAGGCCCCTCCTGTAGGGAGGCCCTGGTGAGAGGAGGTGAAGGGGCCAGAGCCATGTTGCTGTGCGAGCGCCATAAAAAGCCTCTGGTTTATTACTGCAGACAGGACAGGATGTCCGTGTGCTGTGAATGTGGCATCTCAGAGTGCGCGAACCACGAAAGGGTCATGCTGGAGGCAGAAAGGGAAACTCAAGAGGTAGATAAGAACAGTGCAACTTTTTAGCTGGGAGTGGAATACAGATTGTGATCATTAAATATTGTATGACTGTGTCAATATAAGGCAATTTTTTCTCAATTTGATATGTTTTCTTTACAGCTGCTGCTGGACAGGAAGAGTATGGAGGTGGGGAAACTGATAGAAGAGATGGAGAAAAGTATAAATGATTTGGCTGAGAATATTGATCAAGCTAAGGTAAACTCACTTTAAGCTTTTGTTAATGCTTAACAAAAACTGATATCTCTCTCCATGAAAGAAAGAAATCAGAAATCAACCACGTGTTCCCAAATTCAAAAAAGCAGACATGAAACTGAGCATATTTTAAATCAGCAGGTCACTCTCGATCAGACGTCAGCCTGGGTGGACGCCAAATTTTCCAACCTGATGAAAATCCTGGCTGAGAAGCAGGAGGCGACGGCGCTTTTTGTGGAGATTCAAAAGCAGGCAGCGCTCGCAGAGGCGGAGGCACGACTAGCCGAACTCGAAGAGCGCTCCCACGCGCTGAAAGAGAGCCAAGGCCAAATTGCAGCGCTGCACGATCTCTCTGATGCAGACCTCATCAGGGTTTGTACCCCTGCCTTTACATGTTTACTGAAACGAGAGCCGCATTGATGGGACGTATCTGGCGCTTCGTTGCGTTGCAGGTGGTTCCACACACGCAGGTGGTAAAAGTAAGATTGTCCTGTTGCTGTGAGGTTTTAGCGGAGCATACCCAAGAGGAGCTTCCTGCTGCTAGATGGCTGCGCAAGCATTTTTTTTAATTAAGTGTGGTCTTAATTCAATAACGGTTCAATGGCAGAAAACCTCAGCGTTTAACTTATTTCCTCTCTGAAGTTGATCAGACTTGCTGCTCGTGCGTCATCCTGTAAGTCACGTAAAAGAAAATTGAATCTGTGTCATAAGTACTGCTGACAGATTAAAACAGCCAGAAAGATTTATTCAAATAGGTGTACACCTAGATGATGCAAAGCCATAGACTGACCCTGCTGGTAACTAAAAGCTGGAATTAGCTTTCAAGGTGTAGCCAATGCTAGTGTCTGAAAACCTTCATTCTGTCTAAAGGCCAGCAGGTGGCAGCTTCTTGGGTTGCAAAGGGAAGTCTGGGCACATTGCCTTAAAGGGGACACATGCAAAATCCACTTTTTTAGCCCTTAAAGATATTTCTTGTGTACTTTCAGTGTGTAGCAGTGCAGGAAATGCATTCTGTCCCGGTGCTGCGTAGATATCTTTATATCCTTTTGGGTCATATTTTTCAGTCTGTTCAGTTTTCTCTATTCCCTGTTACCTTTTCTTTCCTCTTACGTCACAGTATTTGCTGTGGAACTGCTAAACAAGGACATGGACTTCCGGCTTACCAATTTCGTGAATCCGCCATTTTTTTCTCGCACTGATTTTGCAGTCCAAGTTCAGTTATGCCGAAGTTGCAAGCAGACAAGTCAAAATGTTCGGTTGTTGGGTGGATTAACCCACACAATTCCTTACATCGCCCCCCGGCATCAGAGCCTCTTTGAGGTGCTTGTTTCTCTGCCGGTGGCTAATCGTATCGCTGCTATCAAACTACAAAAATGGCCGAACGGGGTGGAGTGGAACGCTCTGCGATCTGGAGGGGGGCAGGGCGTGAAATGTCTCATTCACATTTAAAGAGACCACACCAAGACGAGCTGCTCTGAGACGCCTCAGAACAGGGGTAAACGAGGAGCTCCAATAACGAGGAGTTCAAACCAAAGCATTGCAGTTCTGCTTTATATAGACCACACGGGAATGATTTACACATGAAAAGGAAGGATTTAAAAGCATGATATGTGCCCTTTAATGTCCCCTTTATTTATCATCTCATTAAGTATTTTTCTGATAAGTTTATTTTCTCAGTTTTTATTTTTAAGTCTTATTGAATGCAGCGCGATGGTCATTTTGATATCTGGTTTCAAAGCATCAAAGAGAAAATATTCAGCTCTCAGCTTCACAAACGAGGCTTTCCCGTCTGTGGGTAACGTCACAGTGGCTTCTTCTTCTTTTTCTTACATATCTATACTCTGTGGGTCAGACACATAGAGGCAATATTTGACCCAGCTATGGCAAGAATTGCACAATTTAACAGTAACAATGTCGCCAATCTAATAACCACAAATTTTCGGGGCCTATATCATGATATCGTAATATAACAGTGA
Organism: Pterophyllum scalare; assembly: GCA_024447675.2. NCBI lineage: Eukaryota > Metazoa > Chordata > Actinopteri > Cichliformes > Cichlidae > Pterophyllum > Pterophyllum scalare. The sequence goes on along the minus strand of JAMQGT020015459.1, from coordinate 39,576 downwards.
CTGGTGTCTTTGAAGTGTCTTTAAGTTAAGTTTTTTGTTTCAAAATGTAATAACAATTGCAGACGCATCCTAAGCTCACTGTTTCAGTAGTAAGTAATCAATCAAACTTCTGCCTGTTCATCAAAGCTGTGTCTGAAACGTGTCTTCACAGGGATCAATGCACATAGAGGTCCCGCGCTTCAAGGAAATTCCCACAGATGTGACTTCGAACCTGCAGGATCGATTAAACGGCGTCACAGACATCCTCTCCCGAGTCTCTAAGCTGGTGTCTGAGGACCTGGAGAAGGCTGTGAGCACTGCTGTGGGTCATGACAGAGATGGTAACCTGCCGCTGGGAATGATGTAGCATGTTAGCTTGATTTGCCATCAGAATGTGTTCTCACGCATGCCTTTGGTTTCCAGGTTCTCCTCAGGATAAGAGGCCAGTACTGGCTGTGGTTCCCAGTCCTGCTGCTCCGTCCCATCCTGTTGGGAAGGAGGGCCTCAGTGCTTGTGAGTCCTGAGAGACATTTTATGTCTAAGGACCTTTAAGGCTCTTCTAGGTCACAGTTCTTGCTCTGATCTGCCTGGTTAACTTTCTTCCTTCTTACAGACCGATGCTCTCTGACTTTTGACCCCCGGACAGCCAATGGGCACCTAGTTCTTTCCCAGGAAAACCGGAGGGCTGAGCACTTGACCTCAGGGCCACGTGCTGTCCCCGCACACGAAGCCCGCTTCGATTATACCTGGCAGGTGCTCTGCTTTCAGGGATTCAAACACGGCCAGCACTACTGGGAGCTGGAGGTGTCCAAGCCTTGGGCCTACCTCGGGGTAAGGATATCATAATGCTGTGTACACTCTGGCTGTGACCCATCAGCACCGTACACATACACGGTAGTAGACCTACACTCATGTGGCCGATCAGTGTAGGTGGACAACGTTTGTTCTGAAGTGTTTGCAGGCATTCATTGATCCCAGAGAAACAACCAAATGCTAATGTTTTCCATGTCCTGCACACAATTCACACACATCCTTTTCCCTAGGTAACCTACGAGACCATCCCCAGGAAGGAGAAGGGCAAGAGGTGCATGGTGGGTATGAACGAACTGTCCTGGAGCCTGCAGCTGGACGAGCACCAGCTCAGCGCCTGGCACAACGGCCGGCGGGAGACGCTCCCGGGCCACTCCCATCACAGCCGCATCGGCATGCTGCTGGACTACGAGGCGGGCACGCTTACCTACTACGGAGACGGGCAGACCAGGCTGCACGCCTTCCACTGTGCCTTCACCCAGGAGCTGTTTCCCGCCTGCTGGATAGGAGAGGGGGTCAGCATCACCCTCTGCTCCACATGAGCCGCCGAAAAAAGGAAGTGGAATTCTAGGAAGCACTATGAAACGTGGCCACAATCTGACTTGATGTAAAGGACCCCGCCCCCCCAAACAATCCAGGAGCATTTTTTTAAAAACATTTTTCTCTTGTGGGACAGCTGCCTTCCAGCTTTGTTTTTAGTAGTAGAACTGACTGACTGGGATCCCCCCCCCAACATGTTTGCCACTTGGTTTTGCATTGTAACCTACCACAACACTGCTAAGGAAACGGTTACATAATCTGCCTTTAAAGGGACTTAGTTTAAATACACACTAATTCATTCTGTTTAGTTTTTTTTTAATATGTGTTAAATAAGCTTCAGCTGTCCACTTTCAGGTTGGGGGGGGGGAGTCCCAGCTCCGTGGATCACACCTCTGAACTTTGATTACCTAAAATAAGATAACAGTGAGCACTCACTGTAGGGGTTCAGGCTCATAAGCAGCTGACCCATCATGAGACACTGAACTCTTCACACATGCTGGATTATGTCTGTTATTAGGGCGTCCTCTCTAACATGGACTAACATGATGACGTATGCTGTGTTATGAGTGGAAAAACAGTTACTGAGGTGCAGGTGAGTGCGTCGGTAATGGGGTTGTGGTACTGTGCCAACACAGGATTGAACACACTACTTGCATATGTCAGATTTGAGTATCCCTGACTCAGCTCTGCTCTGGAGCAGCTCACTGAGGGTTACATGTGAGAGAAGGGAACACTTTTACAGCTTGAAGATGACCCTACTGTGAGTTGGGCCCCATTTAAAGAAATACGAGTTGAATATGAGGGAATTTTATATAATTATTTTGTTGAGGCAAATTTAATATTGGTATTGGCCTTTATATTTAAAAAAATTTGACATAGATATTTATATTTTAATGTGGCTGCGTGTCTCCTGTGTGATATCCGCTCTCATTGATGTCACACAGGGCAGTCTGAAGCCTGAGCTTTTTTAAACATACACTGAATTATTTGAAGCTTTGTCCACGTTTAATATGAAAATGCAGCACTGACAGAAAATAAAGCGTAATAGGTCCCTTTAAAAACACGTTTCTGGGCAGCTGCCTGTCGTAGCCTTAGGTGCCGGTGTCCACATATAGAAGAAAACAAAGATAATGAGAAGTAAGAGCTAAAAATTGTTCTCCTACAAGCCCAAACTGCTCAGTGCTTCTTTTCATGTGTGCGCTGAGCTCCTCCCACAGAAATATGTGAGCTCGTGTTTCCGCGGCGTGGACGGGACGGTTCCCCGCTGCTCGTTACAATCCCGGTGCGCCCATTGCTGCAGGTGAAAAGCTGTCTCAGGCTGTAGCGTTACCACTGAGAGTACAGAACTGAAAATCAAACGCCACGTTTTCACCGTGGGACCCGATCGCGAATGCACAAATGGTGTTGAACTGGAATCCGATGTATTCTCCTGATGTGTGCGTTTTTTTTTTGGGCAGGTGTGCAGTCCCAGGTGTGTTTCAGATGATGATGGTTTACAAAGCTTAGTTGTGAACGTTGGCACATTAAAGTGGATAACTGCTGTGGATTTGCACAAATTGAAGATGAGGAGCGACCGAGAAGCACATTTGGCTGTTTCGGCCTAATGATGATGGGGGGGGGGTACGGTCACCCTGCCTGCTGCATATGTTTGTCAGAAATGCTAATGCACTATACTGTGGAATATTAAAACTCATCATGTGATAGCAATACAGACAGACAGTTCTGAATTCCTTTATTAAAATCCAGTCCAATGCATACATGCATTAGTTGATCATGCCTTGTTTTCTTACTTGCGCTCTTAATTATTCAATAAATTAGTTTGAATTAAATACAGAGCTTTATTTGTATTTTACACACAGCCATGACGGAGCATACAGGAACCCAATGCATAGCATTCTAGAAGTGCAAAGAATCAGCCGCAGATGTGCCACAGATACTGTATATAGATTAGTGACCACAGAGGAAGGAAGAATAGAAGATGCGATGCTGAGATACTCCGATCAGATAGATGGACCATAAACTGAAGACTAATGATCACGACCACAGGAAGCAGAAACAGAAGCGTGCGCTGATGTTCTGTTTGTGTGTCTAACGTTAAAAATGAAGTGAAGGTGAAGCAGGCTGACGGTGAGTCTGACCGTGCGTTTTCGTTAACGCTCAGAAGTGTAAGAAAATAGGAAGTGACATCATTGGGTGACTGCTCTGCTCTTGCAGCATGATAAAGGTAATCCCTCCTGGCAGTTGGTCCCTCCGAGTCCTGGCCCGCCCACCCCACCCCCCGCTCTGCTCTAATCCAGGATCAGGGATTCGCTGTGATCCGTGTGGCCCGCTCGTCGGCCAAAGCGTGTCAAAGCTGTAAGGGCCACCCTGCGACCCGCTCTCCTTACAAAAGCTAGTTCTTCTTTAGGTTAGTGTTCTTGATAAAATAATCTCATTTTAAAAGTCTACATATTAAAAGCCTGTACAAACAAATAATAGAAAAATAAAAGACTGCATTCATTTTGCCTCTGGGCACGTTAGCAAAGTATTTACTATCATCGTTAAACTGAGCGCAGTTTCATAGACGGTCACAGCAAATCATAACTGCTGCTGAATTTAAAGTTTAAGGTGGCTGCAGGATTCTGGGGACACTTACAAGGCAATAAATACTAAAATAGCTCATCAGGTTACACGGTTTAAGTCAAAAACCCACTCCAATTACTGTCCTCAAAGATTGCTACCAATCCTCCTTCTTTGCTACTTTACATCGAGTAAAAGTGCATTTGAGAAGAATGAAGCTGATTACAATACAGGACTCATTACAAGGGATGCAGGTTGAGGCAGGAAAGCAATGGGATGAGCTGGGAGGAGACCAGGATGAAACGATGGATGATGTTAGAAAACACACACGCACACACTCACTTACATACACACACCCACACACCTTCCTGCTGTCCAGTTAATGTATGAGAAATGATGTGATCCAGCAGGACAGAGGTGAGAGGACAAAGAGAGGAAAGGAGGAGACATCAAGCAGGTCTACTGGTTCTTCTTGTCTTCTGGAGGAGAGTAGGGAGGAGGCTTGTCCTGGAAAGAGAGCAGAGCAGAGAGGACCGTAACCGTGCTGGTGGAAGAGTAAGAATGCACAGTGGTCTTTGACTACTGAGAGAGAAGCTGAGGCAAACGGCTGGTTTTTGATCCAGTGCACAGTTTCTGTCTGTGAACACAGAAACATCTGCCACAGTTGTAAGAACTTTTTTTTTTACTGCCGTGTCTGAAATTGCAGGACCTGACAGGTGGTTCTATCAGCGGGTTCCACTTCCTGTTTCTGCACCACCGACGAAAAGAGAAAAAAACAAACACCGGAGGGGAGGGAACATTTCTGGCCTTAGTGGCCGAGATCCATGTTTAGAACAGTTGTTGGGATTAATTACCCTTTTTTGTGTCAGGGAACAACATGAAATCTTAATTATGGAAAATATCTGACTTCTTCCCCAGCACAAACACTGATGTGATAATATATGTTGTAAATGCCATTTTAATTACCAATAGGCTGACATCTATTCTGTGCATCGCTACATTTCAGTGTTTGTTACATTAAGTGTAGCATTAAAATAAATCAATATTTAATCTTCAGGTATAAAATATGTAAAAATACTGAGCAGAGCTCTTCAGATTGCGGTAAAAATGTGCCCCGAAGTCCAAAGCACAAAGAAGCTTACCGTCATACAATCACTGGCCACTTCATTAGGTACACTTTGCTAGTAACGAGCTGGACGCCCTTTTGTCTTCAGAACTACTTTAATTCTTCATTCACATGTTTGACAAGTTGCTGGAAACAATGATGTGAATTTCCCGTTCCACCACATCCCAAAGGTGCTCTGCCGAATTAAGATCCGTGACTGTGGAGAACATCTGAGTACTCAGAAACCAGTTTAAGATGATTTGAGTTCTGTGACACGGCACGTCATCCTGATGGAAGCAGCTATCAAAGATGGACAGGCCGTGGTCATAAAAGAATGGACACGGTCAACAATGCCCAGGTAGGCTGTGGTGTTTAAACGATGCTCAGTTGGTACCAAGAGACCCAAAGTGTGCCAGGAAAACATCCCCCACACCATCAGACCGACAGGTTCAGATTCAGCCTGAACCTGAAGGCAGAATGGATCCATGCATTCATCTTATTTATGCCACATTCTGCCCCTACATCCAAATTTCACAAAAGAAATTAAGACTCACCAGGAAACATTTTTACAGTCTTCTATTGTCTAATTTTTGTGAGCCTGTGCAAACTGCAGCCTCAGCTTCTCCTCCTACATCAACACGGCATGTTCACTCAGAGATCACTGCTCACCTTCTCTGACCATGCTCTGTGAGCACCAGAGATGGTCGTGTGGGAAAATCCCAGTATTCTGAAAAGCTCAGAGCAGCCCACCTAGCAACAACCACCGTACCATGTTCAAAGTCACTGAAATCACCTTCCTTGTTCTGATGCTCAGTTTGAACTTCAGTAGGTAATCGTGACCGTGTTCAGCACGCCTACATCCAATGAGCTGCTGGTGTTGACGAGCAGTTGAATAGGTGTACCTAATGAAGTGGCTGGTAAGCATATATGAAAATGACTAAAGCTTATCTTATTATCCTACACACAAACTGTTACTGCTCTCCTAAAGGAAGAATGGGTCAATTCAATAAGACATGGAATTTCAAACTGCATCACAACCACTGTATTAAGATGACTGACAGTACTTACATTGTATCTGACTCATTTAATCCAGAGCAGCTTACCTGTGGCAGGTACACATGTGTTGGGGGCAGCGTGGCACAGCTGGCACTCGCTGCTGCTTCGGCTGCTTTGGCCTCAGCTGGGAAAGAGTGTGAGACAGATGAGGGGGGCATTAGCTAAGAATGGGTCTTACTTTTAATCCCCGGGATAAATGAGATGAGGGGTGCTAATCGATCTGGAGGTTCAACGGTCTGCACTGAGGAAGGAAAAAGACTGGTACGTTAACAAAAAGCGGGAGCGCAACAGCGAGCAGAGGAGGCAGCAATGCGCCGAGTGAGAAAATAGGTTTTGATGTGTGACCAGATTATCTGATGTTTTTTTTTTTAAATGTAAGAGTGTTTGATTAAAACCAGTGTCACAATCTAAAAATTATTTTTTTCCCACCCCATGTTCTGGTCTTCTTCAGAAACGGTGTTAGCTCAAAGTAAATATAATAAGCTCGTCCAGATGTTTTCAGAGTTTGGGAATTTTCAGCTTTTCCACATAAGTGGGCGAAGCCCTACAAAACTGGGAAAACCTGTAAGATATTTTTCTCTGGCAACAGATGCCAGCTTTGCACCCTTTAGCAGAAATCCCTTTTCAAAGGCCTTTTCCAGCCTCCGACTGCCTGCTCTGACGTTTCTGACCACCTTTCTGGAAAAAAAATGCCGTCTGCTGGGACATATTTAACCTTTACAGGGCATGTGACTGTGTAATTTCCACACACTTTATATATGACGCCCATCCCGTGCCTGAGTGAGGTTAGGAAGAATGTGGTCTTAAAGAAATGGCCTAATGTATGAAGTTATTTAAATATTTGAATCTTCAAAAAATGATGTAGTGAATCTGTTGTAATGTCCTAAAAAAATACATGTTGAACTTCAAAGTACTTCAGTGAGTGGGGTTAAGGCTTTTCTTGCATATACTGCCCGTTTCAAATGTCTCACATTTTGATGGGATTGAAATCAAATCTTGCTTTAAACATACTTAAATGTTTTGAAGGCCTTTTTTGGGGCACATTTCATGTGCAGGACAAGTTTATGCCCCCCAAATTGTAGATGCACACAATTAGACATTAGCAGCTGCAGAATCACTTGCAGAGGCTGTGATGACATCATCAATTTACATCCAACTCTTTGCTCTTGGGTTGCCTTTACTGAGGCAGCCAGTCCTGATTAAGGGGAACGATTTTAAACGGCACTCTAAAATCTACACAACTTGCACACTTGCCTATTTCCGCTAGAAAGTGTTTAAAATATTCTGGAGATCATTTTTTACAGTAGGATGTGGCATTAGCTTGTCTTTAACCACAAGCCCCGTAGTACAAAGTCTGTGTGATGTTGGGTTATGCCTGTGTGATAATATTCAAGGTGCATTTACTGCCAGCAAACAGGCAACACGTGCCCTGCCTCCAGCTGGCTGACTCACCTGAACCTCACAAAGCACTTCCAATATTATGAACTGCTTCTGCTGCCCGTTACAGGTGAGGAAAACAATCCCTCCTGATTCTCTGGAAATGTAAGTTGTTGTGTGAAAACGGTTGTAGAGAACTCTCTAGAGTTCTTGGTATGATGACACCACACAACAGCAAAGAACAGCAGAGTCTTGATGTCAGAGGAACCAATAAGGCAGGTTCCACTTTATCTGTACTCACTGCTTCAAAGAGGCTGTCCAAAAAATCTATCCATACTTTCCACACACATTACTTCATGTAAAGTAAAAACGTTTCACTCTTAGCCTCACTAAGAATACCTCTGGATGATTGACAGCTAAAATTATTTTTTTATTTATATTATGCTGGGTGGGGCAGCACGGTGGCTGTGAGGCACTGTTGCCTGTTGTACTCTGGTTTCCTCCCACAGTCCCAAGACATGCAGTTAGTGGGGTTAGGTTAATTGGTCATTCTAAATTGTCCATAGGTGTGGCCAGTTGTCTGTATCTCTGTGTTAGCCCTGTCCAGGGTGTACCCTGCCTCTCGCCCTATGTCAGCTGGGATAGGCTCAGGCTCCAGCCCCCACCCCCACAACCCTGAACAGAATAAAAGGATGGATGGATGGATTATACTGGGTATTACACTTATGCTGGGTTAGCATGATGTTTTTTATTCAGGCTGCAGCTGAAGTGACCATCAGCTAGCTGAAATCAGAGGCCCTCGATCAGAGAGGCTCACCTGCTGCTGAGGAGGGGAGGTCTGGATCATGTGGTGGCTGGTGACCCAGAGGAGCAGAATAAGGAGGTGGAGGTATGTATGCTGCAGAGGCATCAAACGCTGGAGGAGTGGGGTAGAATCCATCTGTAGTGCAAGGGCAGAGTGTTGCAGTTTAGACCGATGAACACTTTCAGGAGATGTGGACCTAAACTGATGACAAATATCCTTTCTACCTGGAGGAGGAGGGTTAGGGTAGGAGTAGCCAGGTGGAGGTCCTGCTGGGTACATTCCATTGGCAGGGGGAGGAGGGTAAGCGTAGGCCCCATTAGCCATGTAGGGGCACCCACCAAAGCCAGGAGTCACTGGCTGACCTCTGGATGCTGAAATGAAAGGCAGTAAATCAATTAACAATTGTGTGAAATAACAGGAATTGTACAATTTTATTTGTGCTGCTCTGTTAAGCATACCCTGAGCTGCAACCTGCAACATGTACTGTCCAAACTCTATGGCTCCTCCAGCAGCAAAGATGAGCTTGAATGTAGCGCTGCCCTCCCAACCACCTGGAAAAAAGACTCAACAGTCTCACAGACGCAAAATGCTGCGTGTCCGTGCACTATTCCAGCCCCACAGAGAAAGGCTGCACCTACCTCCAGGTTCTGCATTGATGGTGCCCTTGATGTAATTGGCCCCCAGGACAGGCTGTTTGATCTCACAGCCCTTCATCAGGTAGAAAGGCATCATAAAAGACTGCAGTGCATCACGTCCTTTAGCCAGGAAGATCACCTGGGAGTCAAAGAAACAGCACCATCTCAGCTACCCCCCTACTAACGATAAACACTATGCGTAAGCTTATTATCATTATTAATAATAATAATAGTTCTGCAGATTGTTGCATACTGTATGTGAACTGTGGCACCATTATGCCAGCAAAAGGCTGTGTCGCAACAAAGAGGAAGACTTGTGGGTGTTGTCACTCACCCTGTACGGAGTCAGGTAGATGCTGCCCTTCTTGCTCTTTCTGAAGGCGTCGGGCAGCCTCTCCGCATCGCAAAAAACAAGCTCCACGTTATCATGGTTCATCAGCACGCTAGTTACAGAAACAGAAATGAGACACTGGAACTAGCTGATTATTTTTTTTACAATATTTTTATGTACATCAAAATAAAAATCAAAAGTTTTTGTATGAGGTTTTGACCTACTTTCATCTGAAAGGCTTAAAAATGAGCTCAGTGGGTTATTGTGCAACTGTCCATTGCCTTTAGTACAAAGCACTACAAGCAAAGGATTATGCGTACTTGCCATCTAGTGACAGAGCTTACTACAGGTTCTGGGTAAGCTCTAATGGGTTTATCGTTACTCCACAGCATGTTCTGGAAGAATCTGTCAGTGATTTAGTCTCATGCAAACTGAGGACAAACAAAACAAATATTTCAACACAGAGCAGGCCAGAGTGCAGACTCTACAGGCTGAGGGCTCCGCAGCACCACTGCACTGCAATATATGCTCAGTTACTCCTGCAATAAGGCTAAATCACGTCTCATCCTCGATACGTCGGACTTATTATTATTATTTTTTTTAATCACTAAACATTTATGTAATCCCACGTGAAGCCTGCGGTGATGATATAACAGGCTGAAGGCCATATTTGGGCTAAAAGTTCGAGACCCGGTTGTGTAAAATGCGCAGCGAATATTACATTAGGAAATATGGCGCTAAAATAATGAACGTGAACCATGTGGGGGTTTATTTTGTGTCGTCGTGCATTGATTAGGAGCTACTCTTCAATTCGGATTACATGATGACACCACATAAGGCACTTTGTAAAAATGAAACTGTGGTCAAAAATGAAAGCCCAACGTTGCCTCAAGCTTTTATACATATTTTTGTATGTAAGAAAAAGCTACCAAACGCTAAAAGTTAGAATTTCAATGCATTGTTTACTCTGTGTGTGTGTGTGTGTGTGTGTGTGTGTGTATTAACCGAATGAGACTAATAAGCTGCTGATATGTAAAGTATCTCCGTGAAATGTAAGAACCACATTATTTTTGAATGAGTCTGGCGTGGCGCTCGCCCCGGAGACAGCGGATAACTTATCCGAGTCTGGTGAACGGTAACCGCTAGCTAAACGCCGCTAACGGACGTTACCTCTCGCTGTTGTTGATGATGACACCGCCGGACTCCGAGTGGTTCTGATTCAGAGTCATGGCGACGGCCCTCCAGACTGTCTCAAAAAAAAAAAAAAAGATTAAAAGACTGTTTTAGGCAATGAGGAAAACGTATCCCGCAGGCCTCTCCAGCCTTCCCCCGCGCTGATAACGGTTGTTGTGATACGGAGGCTGCTGAGGTTGCTGCACCTGCCCTTCCGCCTTACGTGTGAAACGCCCACGGGGTGACGTAACGCCCCCTTTAAAAAGTCGGTTCAGCGAAATTTAGGCCTGAAAAAAATATTCACGTCGATGTTTAAAATGTTTTTTGAAACACTGAGGATCAGATGTCTGTGACTGAATGGTGTTTGAATGCGCGATACAAGATGATGTATAAAGAGAAAGTTCTACAGGGTTCTACAGCAGCTGTAGTACAGACTGCACGTCCAGTACGAATGCTGGAAAATTCCCACTTACGTAAGACTTTCAGCTTGCCAAACTGTGGCACTACAGTTAGCACTGCAGTAAGACACTAGTAGAAAATAACCTGAAATAATTATCAAAAATTGTTTTCTATTACTTAACATGATGTTTGGCTGATTCAATTCATTTTTATGTATATAGCGGCAAATCACAGCAAACAGTCGCCTGGTGCTTTTTATTGTAAGGTAAAGACCCTAAAATAATTACAGAGAAAACCCAACAATCAAAACGACCCCCTATGAGCAAGCACTTGGTGACAGTGGGAAGGAAAAACTCCCTTTTAAAACAAATTCAATTAAATTTCAATTCAGTTCAATTCAGTTTTATTTATATAGCGTCAAATCACAGCAAACAGTCACCTCAAGGCGCTTTGTATTGTGGGTAAAGACCCTACAATAATACAGAGAAAAACCCAACCGTCAAAACGACCCCTTATGAGCAAGCACTTGGCGACAGTGGGAAGGAAAAACTCCCTTTTAACAGGAAGAAACCTCTGGCAGAACCCAGCTTGGGGAGGGGCAGTCATGTGCTCGGTTGGGGGTTAGGGGAGGGAGACAGGAAAAAAGACACACTGTGGAAGAGAGTCAGAGATTAATAATAACTAATGATTAAATGCAGAGTGGGATATAAACACAGTAAAAAGAGGTGAATGAAAAAGAAATTCTCAGTGCATCATGGGATACCCACACACACACACACACACACACACACACACACACACACCACCAGGAGCCTGGGCCAGTTACAGTACAACTAAGGGAGGGTTCAGGGTCACCTGTTCTAGCCCTAACTATGAACTTTAACATGAAGGAAAGTTTTAAGCCTAATCTTAAAAATAGAGAGGGTGTCTGTCTCCTGAATCCAAGCTGGGAGCTGGTTCCACAGAAGAGGGGCCTGAAAGCTGAAGGCTCTGCCTCCCATTCTCCTCTGAAGTATCCTAGGAACCACAAGTAAGCCAGCAGTCTGAGAGCAAAGTAAAAGCATCTGTACTTTGATTCATAATTATTAACCTATATAGCAGTGTATTGTTACTGAATGTTAACCTTCTAGGCAGGGTTGACCTTATCTATTTAAGGAGCAGATAATATGCTTCAAATGAGCCACAGGCAATGGCAAACAGAAGTAAGTCCAAATTTCTATTTGCAGTACCAATAATGGAGGATGATAATACCGAGTATTAGATGCCTCTTACATTACGCAACAGCTACTCTGATGCAGAGAATGAGTCAAGAAAAGGTGAGTGGTCAGGTTAGTCAGAAATACCCACATGTTTGTGAAAGATGCAACAAGTGGCAAATGCATGGTGTGTGCTGGATAACAGTAGCGGGCCTGTACTGTGTGTTTGGGCCTCTCTTTGTATCTCTCTCTAATCCCCACACATGCTGGCATTATTAGAGTCAACAAGGAACAAACAATAGCTCACCCAGAGTTGTTACATGAACCACGTCTGCTGATATAGAGGAGGTGATGTAACTACCCTCGCTGCCAGAGTTTCCTCACCTGGATCTCAGTTCATCTAAGCTGCGACATGTATGCTTACAGTACAGCTAAAGCCTTAAGGCTCACACATGTCTGTGCATCTTTGCAGACGTGCTTGGATGATGCTTGAATTAAATCTTAAATCTAGTTTTATGAGAATTATGAATTAATAATTATAAGAATTCTGAAATCAATCAGCTCAACATTTAGCTAATTTTTTTTCAGTTAATTAAATTTTTTATTAAAATTCTAGACTGGCTCCAGTTTAGTAGCATAAGTCAACTGCCTAAATAAACACAGCCGGAGCTAACAACAACCTACAGATGGACTGGGCTGTCTCGTGTTACACGCAGTTTCATTATTTCATTCAACTGCAGTTTGCCATGTTATGGAAATTTTGCTCCTGGGATATAAAATTACTTGTCATAACCGCCAGTAGTGAATGCAAACTTTTAACCCTGATTATAACAAAGCAGAGTGCCCTGATGTGTAAAACACTGCATGTGCGTTGATGTTTGTGTATGCAAAGGTAAAGAGGAGTGAGACCTGTATTTAGTATTCAAACAAAATGTAGGGCACTAGATGAAGAAAAAGTCATAAGTCACTGACGTTACCACCTTCTACAGGAAGTGATGACTTCCGGCTGCTGTGTGACAGCACCAAAGAACACTCAGCTTCCCTATATCAAGCACACTAGGCTCACCAGCTCACGAGGCAGGAGTCTGAGGATCTTACATCTGCATCATTATGTCAACTCAAAGTGAGCCCCCCAGCAAAGGAGACAATCTACTGCAAGCACCTCAACAAGTAAGGACTACAATGCATTTCAATATACTGACATGATTATAATATAGGCTACATGATATCTATTTAATTTCGTCTCTCTGTTAGTTACGAGCCTCTTAGTTTACATGGCGATAGGGGAACGACCGAAGTGATGATGCCTTCAGTATTTCTGCTCTGGGAGTGAAAGGCTTTATTGGGGTTTGGTTTTCAGCGGCTTGTTACACTATTAAATCTTTGTTGAGTTTAAGACCATCAATTTTATGAAACTTAAAAGAAAAAAAAGCATAAAATAGCGGCTGCAACAATGTTAAAATTGCATCCAAAGTTGAGTCACTGTCTCCAAATGGCTATTTCGAGATGCTGTGACTATGATTCATTATTGTTTAGGGAAAAATACATCAGATGATGTACAATGAAACGCATTCTTCACGATGATCATCACAGTGTGTAGTTCTACGTACTGTTTTGCAGTCATTTACTTTTAAAGAGTTCGCTGCATGTGTACTAAGTGCAAACATAATGAAAATCCTGTATTTGTGTGTGTATGCATATGCTGAGGCTGGGCACATGTGGATTTGCATGCTTATTTTTAGACTGTGTTAGTAAAGATGCCTTAGAGGTGAGTTTCCTGGATTGTTGCGTTACTGTTGCTTCCAAGTCAGTTTCATTATCAGCGACAGAGGAAGTCTCTTACACAGGCAGGCCTTATCAAAAACTTTTAAAAGCACTTGCATTTCTTCAGATCAGCAGTGATGTATTTTTGTTGCACAGGAAGCTCTTGTAGCGACGTCTGCAGAGGCCTGAGCTCGTGTTTAAATTCCTGTTTGTTTCAGTTTGATTTAACTGAAGCAGTTGCCTTTTTAAATCACCTTTTCAGTGTTCAGCATAAGCACTTTTGCTTTGTTTTCCAGGAGTATGGCTTACCAAGGCTCAGACAGGTAAACACACAAAAGATTTGTCATAATGGATGAAACCAGTGTTTTGTTTTTTAGCTAAACAAAATTGAAAGACTACAGCCACTCTAATGACTCTGTCAGGCTGTTCTCAGCATGCTGGCACTGTCAGAACTGCACATGTTTAGATGTGTAGTCATTATCTGGGTCTTTACTAATTACCACTTAATGTAAATTAATGGGATGGACTGACATTTGTATACTGTAGATATCCGGTCTGACTGCTGAAAGTGGTTTAGACTACGCTAAGTATACACTGGCCTTACAGTGCTGTTATATGTAATCACTATCATTTTTACAACTCATCTGATACAGGACCTATATCTGTGTAAAATGGCCAGTCGTCTAATTACTGTTACGATATCTCGCTCTCAAAGCTCAGCTGCTGCTGTTGCTTCTAGAGTAAAAATCAAGGCATCGTGAACGTCACTACGATACTCTCACAAGAAGGTTATTTTACAAGATAAGGGTTCAGCCTCTTGTGAGGTTAGCGTCTGTACGAAACTTCATGGCAATAGCCGTCGAGACATTTTCTTAAAAATCAGCTTGGTGGCAGTTTTAGAGACAAAGTCAGGTACTCCCCCAAAACATTAAGATACATCCTTTAGGAACATTAATCCATTGGAGCCATCCCAGCTGCCATAAGAAACACCCTGGAGAGGTAGCCAGTCTATCCCAGGGCTTACACCTATGATCTATATAGAATTGCCAAGGAACCTAACCCACACATGTCTTTGGGCTGTGGGAAGAAGCTGAAGAACCCAGAGCAAACTCACGGAGGCAACAGGGAAGAACATACGTGCTCCTCACAGAAAGCCCCCGGTCTGCCATTGGATTCAAACCCAGGATCTTCATGCTATGAGGCAGTAGTGCTAACCACCATTTTTCTGTTTAGGAACAGTGAGTGTCAGCACGGGGCAGCATGGTGGTTAGCACCATTGCCTCATGGCGAGAAGGTCTGGGTTTGAATCCACGTTCCGTGTGGAGTTTGCACGGGTTTTCTCCAGTTTACTCCCACAGTCCACTTAGTAGGGTTGGGTTAGGTGATTCTAGATTGCCCGCAGGTGTAAATGTGAGCGTGAAGGGTTGTCTGTCTCTCTGTGTTAGCCCTGCAACAGGCTGGTGACCTGTACAGGGTGTGTCCTGCCTCTTGCCATGATGGCTGGGATGGGCTCCAGTAAAAGATAAGTGGAAGAAATTGGAATGACAGCATGTACAGATGTTGTTTGAGTCTCTCTAATAGATATTTTGCTGGTGATACTAGAGAATAAGTCTGATCTGAGGAGCATGAATGTCTGCGCAGGAATTCATGGCAGTCCTTCCAATTGTTGTTAAGACATTCATTTCAAAAGCATGACTGTTTAGTCATTTTCTGTGTTTCTCTTGCCAGTTTTCACCTGGTCATGTACGTAAACTAGGGCTGACGAGGAAATTGAGAGGGAGGGTAAGCCACCCCGCATGTCTTTTAAAAGCTACATTCGAGGTTTAAACTCTGTGTGATTACTATATTTATCAAATAGAATCACGGAAACACAGTTTTCCCGTGTCTCCTTTAGGATTTTAAAGAAGATGAAAATCCAGAGGAGAAAGCAAGGAGACACAAGGAGATGGAGGTACAATCGTTTCCAGTGTATGATTACATGAAATGGCATTTTCCAACGACAGTCTCACCATGGTTGTATCTGTTAAAAGCTCAAGCCTCTGTATAAGGAGCTGCTATACACCATTGCACACAAAATGGGTAAACCATCTTCAAACGAGGTCTTCACAGAGGACCAGCTTCGACAGTACATCAGGGAGGTAAAAACCTACACGTATATATGGTTCCACTCATAACTTTCCTACTGCATTGGTGTGCAGCTAGATGATTGTTCATCCTATCTACCAGGCTTTCACTATGACAGAATCAGAGCACGACAGTCTGCTGGAGAGAGTACAGAGCACAGAGGTGAGAAAAGGAAGTCCGCATACTTGTTCCAATGAGCGCACTGTTGGAGACCACCGACATCTATTCAGATGAATTTTATTTTCCACCGCCTTCACAGTGGCAGAAATGATGTCATCGGTGTGTTTTATGCTGCAGTATTATCTAACCCTCTTACCTATCCAGCCCCCAGTGTACTGTCTGATGGCCACTGTCAAGGAAGCCAAAGGAATTCTGGGAAAAGACATCACTGGTGAGTTCTTTGCAGATGAGATACTTGGCTTTTTTCAGTGATGCAATAATTCATTTAAATACATATTTTTTTTAGCCACAGATTATCTAACGGTGGTGATTTAGGACAGGCAGTTGGCTGGTCTTTACAGCTTTGGACCAGAGGGAAATCGAATTTATGCCATAAAAGTTACTAATCAATCAAATTTACAGTGTCTTGCAAAAGTATTCATACCTCTTGAACTTTTCCATATTTTGTCACATTACAACCACAAACATAAAATATTTCACTGGAACTTAATGACCAACACAAAGTGGTATACAATTGTGAAGTGGAAAGAAAATTATACAGGATTCAAAACATTTTTTACAAATAAAAAAACTGAAAAGTGCGGTGTGCAAAAGTATTGAGCCCCCTTTTCTCTGAGTGCAACCAGTTGCATTCAGAAGTTGCCTGATGACTGCTAATGACTAAAAAGAGTCCACCTGTGTGTAATCTAACCTCAGTACAAATACAGCTGCCCCGTGACGGCCTCAGAGTTTGGTTAAGAGAACATTGGGGAGTGAACAGCATCATGAAGTCCAAAGAACACAGCAGACAGGTCAGGAAGAAGGTTGTGGAGACGTTTAAAGCAGGCTTAGGCTATAAAAAGATTTCCCAAGCTTTGAACATCTCCGCGGAGCGCTGTTCAATCCATTATCGGGAAATGGAAAGAGTACGGCACAACTGTAAACCCACCAAGACAAGGCCGTCCACCTAAACTTACAGGCCCAACAAGGAGAGCACCGATCAGAGATGCAGCCAAGAGGCCCACGGTGACTCTGGACGAAATGCAGAGATCCACAGCTCAGGTGGGGGAATCTGTCCACAGGACAACTATTAGTCATGCACTGCACAAATGTGGTCTTTATGGAAGAGTGGCAAGAAGAAAACCATAAAAAGTCCAGTTTGCAGTTTGTCAGAAGCCATGTTGGGGACACAGCAAACATGTGGAACAAGGTGCTTTGGTCAGATCGAGACCAAAATTGAACTTTTTCGCCAAAATGCAAAACGCTACGTGTGGAGGAGAATTAACACTGCACATCACTCTGAACACACCATCCCCACTGTCAGATATGGTGGGGGCAGCATCATGCTCTGGGGCTGCTTCTCTTCAGCAGGGAGAGGGATAGTTGGTCAGAGTTGATGAGAAGACGGATAGAGCCAAATACAGGGCAACCTTGGAAGAAAACCTGTTGGAGTCTGCAAAAGACCTGAGACTGGGGCGGAGGTTCACCTTCCAGCAGGTCAACGACCCTAAACATAAAGCAGGGCTACAATGGAATGGTTTAAAACCAAACAGATTCATGTGTTAGAATGGCCCAGTCAGAGTCCAGACCTAAACCCAATCCAGAATTTGTGGCAAGATCTGAAAACTGCTGCTCACAAACGCTCTCCATCTAATCCGACTGAGCTTGAGCTGTTTTGCAAAGAAGAACGGGCAAAAATTTCAGTCACTAGATGTGCAAAGCTGGTGGAGACACACCCTAAAAGTTTCACAACTGTATGCCACTTTGTGTTGGTCTTTCACATTAAATTCCAGTGAAATATATTTATGTATGTGGTTGTAATGTGACAAAATATGGAAAGGTTCATAGGGTATGAGTACTTTTGCAAGCCACTGTACACTGTGCAGTCACCTAAAATAAAATCAAACATCTAAAGTGCCTAGAACACATTATACATCATTACAGACGTGCATCATTTATCCTTGTGGCCTCCTGAAAATGAAACCCTGGATTCATCTAGCATTTCTAGCAGCTTGGGATATTCTCTTATACTGCAAACTATTTCAGTATTTACTTTAACCCACAAACAGACATGGATTCCAGATGTTAAATAGTGGACAGATCCTGACGTTTAAAAAGCCTGTGATATTATAGTTTGGTTTATGTCCAAAAAAAAAAAAAATCCATCAAAATCAAATACTAGCAAGTTAATGCTGAACACTGGTAGGGTTTCCATTGTCATTGTCCATATCGTCATTTTGGATGTGAAACAACCCCTGGTTCCTGGGGAAAAAATGTGGTTAGCAGTGGGTCCTGGAAAATGCTGGTTAGCAACAACCAGCATCTTCCAGGACCCACTTCCAGCACCTTCTTTGCATCCGACTTAACCCATTGCTGGGTTAAGTCGGATGCAAAGAAGGTGCTGCACCAAAAACCTCCTCGTGACTGCTTTGGTAGCCAGCTGATTGCCACGGTCATTTTTCATGTTTGTCTGCAAATACAAGAAGTACAACACATGAAGAAGTAAAACACACATGACATGGGGAAGGTTTGCCTTCAGAGCAAAAGTTATGCCTGAGCATGGCACACAGCAACCAGGGGTCACTGACCAGTCTGTGAACCTTCATAATTTGATGAATGGACTGCTACTTATATAGTACTTTTTTAATACACTGAGCACTCAACGTGCTTTTAGTTACAAGTCTTGCCTAATTCTAAAATTAGGTATTGGGAGGAACTTGTGGTTCGGTATCTTGCCCAAGAATCTGTTGAGATGCAGACTAGAAGATTTAAAGGAGATTTAAGGATTAATCCACCAACTGTCCAATTGGCAGACAACCCGCTCCACCACCTGAGCCACAGTCGCCCCAACGTGAACTTTAGCATTCATTCTCCCAGCAACTGCCATCGACCTCCAGCAACCACTCACAACTGGTCAGGGAATATTAAATTTTCCCCAACAACCAGTGGTTGCCAGATGGTTGTGGAGCAGTCCCTAGGGTTATGGTTCTTTAGTTCTGCCCACGGGTTCTGTTTGTATTATATTTCCTCAGTGTCCTGCCTCCCTCGTGTTTCTGTGTCAGGTATTGTCTCCACCTCTGTGCCCCTGGGTCTGTCTGGTCTCTCTGTTCTTATTCCCATGATTGTGTCGATTTTATCTTGGCTACCCATTCAGTTATATCTCCTGTTCTTTGTTCCCTTAATTCCCTGCCTGTTAGGTTGTTATTCCCTTTTGTATTTCCATTCAGTCCGAGTCTCATCCCTGCTTTAATACTGTTTTCTGGGATTTTCTGGGATTTAAGTGGGCCGCAGCCCTCTTGACTTTGGGAACCACTGGTCTATAGTTTATAGTTTACATATGTTCTCAAATTGATGATCCTCGGAAAAAAGAAAAGGGAAAATGCCATGTCCTTCCTTTTAAAAATGTATTTCCTCTAAAACTATGATGCAGCCTTTTTGTGAAGGAGCACTTTGATTCAAACACGCTGAGTTTTTGCTGAGTTCATACTTTTCACATTCATCCTTTTATGTTTGGTCGACCTTGGTTGATCATCAAAAATGATTTGTGTTGAACAGGTTTTAGCGATCCATACTGCATGCTCACTATAATGGAGGATGAGGAGGAGAATCGGACCCGCCGGTCCCGAGCCAAACCCCTGAAGTCTGTTGTAAAGGATGCAGTGTCAGATGATAAAATCTACCAGACAGACATTAAGAAGCAGACTCTGAACCCCATCTGGAACCAAACTTTTGTACTGTGAGTCACAGTTCCTGATTATTTCTGGTGGTTTAAACTGAAATGTGGGCCTACGTTACCTGCTGTTTTTCTCCCTTTAGAGAATTTGGAGATCTCGCAGGCGCCAGCTTCCACCTCGAGATGTGGTGAGGAAAACACAGGCCTTCACTTTCTGTCATATATGTGCAGTTACAATGGTGGATGCTCTTATTAAATGTGGCCAGTTAATAGAGGGGCTGCACCAACACCCAGTAGGAGATAAAGATTTTTGAACCACTCATCATGCAGAGCTACTCCAGCAGAGTCTGAAAATAAAATATGATGTTTGAAATAAGCATATTAGGTTCCCTATAAAACAGCCTTTTTCACTACATTCACTTTTCCTATGCTTTTTTTTTTTTTTGTACTACAGGGACAAGGATGAAGAGGTGTCACTCTCTCAGAAACTAGAGGAGTTCACAACCAACTTAAATAATTTAAGAAGGTATTCTGCTGTCTCTGCGGCCGGTGCACACAAAGCTGAATATGCAAACTGGGTAAATGCTTCTACTTGTGCCCGTTTAGGATGATCAAGGAGGCCAAAAAAGAGAAAGGCACAGATGACTTTTTGGGAAAAGTTGTCTTAAAACTAAAGGTATTATATGGTCTTATTTTTGTATCGGCTCTTCGACTCTTTCCAGTCTAATAACCATTTTTGTCACCACGCTACAGGATCTCCACTGCACTGAAGACAGCTGGTACACTCTGGAGCCTAGAACAGAGACTTACCCTGATCGTGGGCAGTGCCACCTCAACCTCAAGTTCATCCACAAAGGGGTATAAGGATGCCTTCTGAAGCCCATACTGTCCTTTGCCCTTTGCAGCCCTTGTGTAGTTACACAGCATGTGTGCACAGAAGCCTCTGTTAGAATAAATGAAGAAATGCGCACTCATGAAACCTCTTTGATGTCTAAACACACTCAAGAAAAAGGAAGTGGGCTTAATAACAGTGAAGTTAATAACACAATACTCCAACATGAGAAACAAGTGCTTCTTACAGGACGTAGACCATGGCATTAATGTGTGTAACTGAATGTGTTGTGTTTACTGACAGAGAGACGTGACCCTGAGCGCTGGGCGAAGTCCTTATGTCAACTACTGCGGGATCTTGCAGCAGTTCGTCCAGGCTTACATGTCAAAGCAGCAGGTTAGACAACCGTCCTCTCAAAATCCTTGTTTAACCTCTTAACCCCCCCCCCTTTTAAAGGGACAGTTCACCCAAAAATAAATGCACATATTTTCCCCTACCCTGTCCTGAGAGCAAGCCTCTCATCACAGGTGGATGGATCTTTTCTACTGCCCAGTGTTATGGTTTGCAGTTGCCGTTAGACAGAAAGAAAATAGTTCCTACATGAAACTCCTCACTACTTGTTTTCTGAATATCTGAGGTTTCTTGAAAGACACTGCTGCCGAGCTTTCATAATGTATTTTTTTGTTTCTTTTATTTGTTTCTTTTTTTTTTTGGCTTTAACCACCGAGTTCAGAGGAAGGCAAAAACCTTTCCAGTGGAAATCCCCTAAAGGAGGCAACTCACACCAATAACAGTCTGGAGGGAAAAACTTACTATAATGCATAAAATTTATGTCTGTCAAAGAAATCATTTTGCACGATCAGGAGTTGAGCACAGATATCCTACCATATCAGATATGATGATGTCATAATATTCGATGATGTCCATTGTCGGCCTTTATGCACTCACATCACCTTACATTCATGCATGAACAGCAGCACGAGCAGGCCAAACCACACTGTAGCATGGACATGCACTAGTACTGAAAAATATGTAAATTTGATTTGGGGGTGAACTACCCCTTTAACCCTCTGATCTTGCTTTGTCCCTTTCAGAGTTCTGCCCCATGGAAAGGGGGGTTGTGTGGCGAGGCTCAGACTCTACTTGAACTGTACGCTACACAGAATGACCTTTCACCTTTTCTCCAGGACCTGGCGTAAGTACCGTATTAAATATGTAGCACACTTAATGAGAAGAGCATAAAACAAGCTCTATATTAGCTGAAGGGGAGTTAATGAGTTTTTATTATTTATCAGCTTCCACTGTGCGTTACATGTATGTCACTGTTCTTCAAATTTCTGCAGCCCAAGTCAAATATTCCACACAAAATGACAATGAAATACCTGAATACCATCAAATACCTTAGTAAGACTGTTAACCCAACCACTGATGCCACTGGATAAATGTGGATGTGTGTGCCCTTGACAGGAAGTGGGTGGCCTACAGTAAGCTGTACCAGAGTTTAGAAGTGGACTCGTCTGTGCTGTTACAGCAGCTCACCAGTATAGAATACCACTGGCATCAGCAGGAGCTGCCTTACCAGCAGGTATAAGTGCTCAACTCCCTGTCGATCCATCAGAAGCAAATGCGCTTTTCTTTTTAACCCTGCAACACCTATCTAACACCTATGCATGCATATAAAAGTTTTTGATGGCCATAGTTTCAAATCACGGTCCAGAGTATTTCTGGAAAAACAAATGCAGAATTTCCCGGTTTCTTTACTAAAAAGGGTCAAAGAAAGCAGGAGCTGGCATTTAATGGCAGAAGCGTGCTGAGAAAGTTGTTGCGCTCTGTTACCAGAAACAGGAACTCGGGGACTCTCTTCACGGCTTTCTGCAGTACGGACTGTGTCTGGTGGCCAAATACAGAGACATCTTCCCTCCAACGCCCAGTGCTACCCCAAAACTACACACACTGCTCAGGTACATATGGTTACAGGAGTTTACACACTTGATGGCAGAGCTGTTGTAATTAAGGACTTGGATTATAAGAGACATTAATGTGCTTTTTTTGTCAGGATTTTGGTCCAGATCTGTAAGACACAGGCATTTCAGAAACTGAACCCAGCTCAGTTTGAGCTTCACGATGAGGTCAGCGATGCCATACAGGTGAGTCGTCATACTCTTGACTCATTACTAAATGAATGTTTATCTGTAAATATTCGTAACATGGCTTTTATATCAGAGAGGCACAGAGGAGTGGTTCACCATCAAAAAGGGTCTGCATCAGCCGATGACAAAGGTAAAGTTAAACATATCCTGAAAACCTTACTATGTGGAAAGAAGGCTTGCGCGGGTTATCCACTTTATTGCACTAAGCTTGTTATTTTTGCGCTATGGTGTCACAAAGGACCTGTCAGAAATTGGGAGCGCCCTCTCTAGGTTGATTGGGGAGGTGCAGGAAGACATAAAACACAACAAGGACATCTGGAACAGGGTATTTGCCAGGTAAGAGGGCAATTAAATGTTATTTTTGTAACTTTTTTTTTCATGCACAGGCAAAGCAAACACAAAATAAGCATGGTTGCACCATGCACAGACCTCAGCTTGTACTTGCTGGCTTAGAGTGGCTTGAAATGGATGGAAGCTTTCACTGTTCTAACAACACGTTTTTATCACACTAGCGCCGTGCAAGTCGATGTGTTCACTGTCGTCTATAAGAAGTTTGACTGCCTGGTAAGTAGCAAATGGAGCAGTGTCATCAAGTCGCATCAACCTTCTCAATGAATCTGATCATTCCTCACCACATTATCCCCTCCTCTATTCTCCTCTGCAGCTCGCAAAAGAAGTGAGGGAAACCTTGTCGTTAATGGAGGGTCAGATGGAGCAGCAACTAGCCAACAGCCTGTTCCCAGTTTATCTGAGCTTGCAGGCCATCCACAAAGACAAGGCTTTCTTACAGAAAAGGTCAGAAATCATCCTGCTTCACACCCCGACATAACACCGCAGCAGCGGTTCCCACCCCTGTTGGTCTGAAATGGCAGCACAAGCTCAAGCACCCTTTCCCTTATCTCACTGCTCGTGCTGCAAATGTTTCTAAAACAGCTGAGACTGTAAAATGTAAATTAAAGAGAGAGGGCATTAATTTTGCAAATCGTGTAAACTCTTAAAAGTAGGATTAAAAGCTCATTTAGGAGCTTGATTCCAGCAGTGCATTTTTAAGAGATTGGTACAGAAGGCAACAAAGGTCCAGGAAAGGTGTGTAATAACTTAAAAAAAGCAACTGGTGGAGCACCTCACAATTAATTAGGCCAACTGCAAACAGGTCAGTAATATGCAGACTATGTTCATTAACATAATTAAGTATAAAGAGAGAGGCTGAGTCTTCCATAAATAAATGGAGCTTTCTGTCTTTGCAGGGGAGTGCTAGAGCTCATAAACTTTCATGAGGGCTTCAGGGATGCTCTGCCGTACTGGCTGAACCAGGCGTTCAGCACCACCCAGGATAGGGTGGAGAGGGCCGTGCAGGTGGACCAGGTAAACAATACAAGACTGTTCTTATAATGCACGTTACGTCCACAAGGATGAAATTTTTCAAACCCTCCCCTCCTCTCAGCTCCAGCCGCTGCAGTCTGGTACAGTGCCAATAAAACACAGCTCCTCTGCGGTGGACCTGGTGGCATGTATCCAGCCCATCTGCCAGCTTTGGGACCAGCTGTCCTGGCCTGACCCCGAGGAGGCCTTCATGCTCATGGTCAAAATCACGGAGGTGCACAAATCAGATCCTATACTGGTTAGATTATGTGATTGTGGGAACACTGGTGGTTCACTGTTGCATATCCCTGCTTTCTGTGTGTTTTCAGGATGTGTGCAAGATTGTCGTGAACTACTGTCGCATCCTGAAGGAGAGGGTCAGGGTGCTGTCTGAGAACTCCGACCACGGCTGTGCCATTAACATGGTAAGAAGAGGGGGGGGAACTTTATTAAAATGTTTTTTAATGCTACAAACCAAATGATCTCCTCTCTGTGCAGTTGTGTGTGGTTGTGAACGACCTCGAGCACTTGCGGTCTGTGCTGACCCGACTTCCCACGCAGCTGAACTGGGCGGGGCTTCGAGACAGGACTCACGATGTGATTGGGGAAAGCCAGTTCAAAAACACGCTTCCCTCACAGCTCCAGCAGGCCCAGAGCATCTTGGGCCGAGAGATCCGATCGGCTTTAGACACTCTTGGGAAGAAGGTATCAAAGATAATTTAGTGCTTTTGTAAAGCACCATATCACATGTGTTTAAAGTGAAACGTCTGTCTCTTCAGCTAAATACAGACATTGAAAAGCATGTCAGAAGCATGTCAACCAGGCGGAGGATTCCCTCCAAATCCACAGAGGATGTAAGTGATCGTTAGACTTTTTATTTTTAACATGAGACAGATACTCGCTTCACATTTAGCCCTCTTCTCTGTTTTTAGGCTGCGGCCCCTCTAATGCGCTACCTAGAGCAAGAGCTGCAGTACATGAATGAAAACTTGGTTCAAGAGAACTTCAACAGGTACTGACCCTGACCTCTGGCAGCTCTTCTTTCTTTATGTGTTTCCCCATAGTTCACTTTCGGAGTCTCGGCCAAGTTTTCTAAAGATGAAACCGTGGAAAACATCAAATTCTGCACACCAGAGCGCTCCTGGAAACATTTTTAATCTGAACAGACCTTAAAGAGTAACGTTTGGGGCCAACACGCCCTTCTTCAGACTTAATGAGCTGATGCAAAGCACATGTTTATATATCTGCCCACTCTGGTGTGCGGAATTCGATGTTTTCCATTGGTTCTTCGTTTTTCCTGCACCCTTTAATTTTGCACGTGCGTGTTCTACTGAGACTAAAGATGAAACCGTGTCAACTCATTTCATCTCCTGTGTCCAGCCTCCTGACGCCTTTGTGGAATAACTCAGTGAAAATCATCCACCAGGTGGCTACTCCGCATCAACAACAAGAGGGGCTGATGGTGTTCTCCCAGAGGCTGCTGTATACGCTGCAGGTTGGTCCACAGCCACAAAGAGCCGTCTCTTTTTCAACTCCCACTTTAATGTCTGGTAAAGTCTGGCTTTCTTGTCTTCGGGAAAAGTTCTCCAGGCTTCTTGAAGGACAGCCAGGCTCTTCTTTGGTTGTCGGCTGCCTTTTGTTCTGTTCCCTGTCAGGAACAGGACAGCGCTCACTGTTGTACCTCTCTCCTGACCTCCTCCATACATACTGACAAAGATTTGAACCAAGAATGTCAAATTTGGATCCATCGCTCCATAAGACCTGCTGTCACGTGTATTTCTTTAAGAATGGCTTCTCAACAATCTTAGACTTGGAATGAGAAACTCATTAATAAATGTTTGCTGAGGTCAGGAGAGCAGAAGGCCTCTTTTTTCTTTTTACAGTCAGAGGAGCCACGACTCCTGGTCACTAGAAGGAATGACCCAGAAGCCACGTCATTTACATCCACTGGAAAAACACCATTTTGATGGGAGTTCATTAAAAACAAACAAAAAAATCTTCATAATTAATTTTTATTCCTTGTAAATTCCAGTGCCTTGAGCAGTGCTTCCACGCTGAGGGAAATGGACTTCCTTTGAATAAACTTCACTCTGATGAGTACAAGGTGAGAAACTGCAGACAGCAGTGGACGAAAACAGACAGAAGGTTTTACTTAATATTTATTTAATGTTCCACTCTTGTGTCTGTCAAGGCTCTTAAAAGTCACCTCAACCACCACTCCCTGAGCAGCCAGCAGCTTGTGGAGAAGTTCCTTGAGGGGAAAATATTTGAGCAGGTGAGTTTGCAATAAACACTGCTCAGACTTTGACAGATTCCTTTCAAAGCACCATCAGACTGTTGCCGTCTCCGCTGATTTACAGAAAACATACAGTGGAGAGAAATATGGTGCTGTCACCCTCCTAGCATCCTACAGAAGATCAGACCAGAAGCTCCAAATTGAGGTGCTGAATGCGGTCAACCTTCTACCAATGGACTCTAATGGTGAGAACAGCTCCAAACATACTGTTGACAGACGATACAGATGTATGACAAGTGTACAGTGACGTGTGCACTGATGCCAGGTCTCAGCGATCCATTCGTGCAGCTGTGCCTGGAGCCTTACCACATCTTTGCTGAGGTGGAACCTCGCTGCACTCAGATCAAAAGCTGCGATCTCAATCCTCTTTTTGAGGAGACCTTTGAATTGTAAGTACTTCACTGCAGTAAGTGAGCCTGCGCTGCTCTCTACTTCCTGCGCGTTTCACCTCGCTTATCTCCATCTCGTCTCTGTCGTAGTATGGTTTCACTGGAACAGTGTCAGGCACACGGAGCTTGCCTGGTGATCACGGTTCTGGACCACGACACTTTGAGTACAGATGACTTTGAAGGCGAGGCCTTTCTGTCCCTCAGGTCCATACCAGGAGTCGCTACAGAATGCAAAGTAGATGAACTCGGCTTACAGCCAAATGACAGCCCCGCTCAAATCCGCCTGCCTCTGATGCATCCGAAACCCAACGGTATGTCAGTATGTTAGAGACGTCAAGTTACATAATTATATTCTTGAGTGAAGGGCAGATTAATCTGCAATGGGGCGATTATTAACCTTTGTTTAAAATAAATAAATCATGTCAAATGAAAGCGCAAGGTTACACTGTAGACTTGCTACTTGTTAAAGCTACATTAATCAGTATTTCAAAATATTTTGTAAAGGCAAACAGCACTGAGGGATGACCACGCTGATTTTTCATGTAACTCTGCAGTTCCCTTTAGCTCTACAGAGCTATTTAGCACCTTTGAACTCACTGTTTTAGTATTGTGGCCTACAAACGTACTTTTCTATGGACGACCAAAACTGCAAAAAAAAAAATTTTTTCTGATATTTTTCCCGGCTGTTTTTTTTCCCCACATTTTGCATTTGGCTAGGGTCAGTATCACTGCTGGTAGCATGAGGCCACACCTGGACCCTACACAGGTAGTCCAACTCCTCTGCCATTGCCAGAAGGTTTGCTGTGTCTCCCAGCACAGTCTCAGAGCATGGAGGAGACTCCAAGAGACAGGCAGTTACTCTAGGAGAGCTGGACAGGGCCTGAGAAGCTCCTTAACCCATCAGCAGGATCGGTATCTGCTCCTTTGTGCAGGAGGAACAGGATGAGCAGTGCAGAGCTACAGAATGACCTCCAGTGAAGGTCTCTGACCAAACAATCAGAAACAGAATTCATGAGGCTGGCCCGAGGGCCTGATGTCCTCTAGTGGACCCTGTGCTTACTGCCTGGCACCGTGGAGCCCGATGCGGGTGGGTCTGGGGAGGCATATCCATGGAGGAACGCGCAGACATCTACAGTTCAGGCAACAGCACCCTGACTTCCATTAGGTGTCAGGACGAAATCCTCAATCCCACTGTCAGTCCTGGGTTCCTCCTGGTGCACGACAATGTGGCAAAAATGTGCAGGCACTTCCTGGAAGGAACTGATACCACTTACTTGGGGTGGCTGTGGCTCAGGAGGTAGAGCAGGTCACCTACCAATCGGAAGGTTGGTGGTTTGATTCCTGGCTGCTCCAGGCTGCATACCAAAGCATCCTGGGTAAGATACTGAACCCCAAGCGTTGGGAGTGTGAATGTTAGGCAATACTTTATATTCATATAGAAGTGCTTGTATGCAAACGTGTTGTATAAGCGCTTTGAGTGCTCAATTAGAGTAGAAAAGCACTATACAAGAACTAGTCCATTTACTGGCTGCCACACTTGCCGGCCCCCAAAGCCTGGTGTCCAGGAGCTCAGTGACACTCATTTCCAACACATCCTTTCACTCCTAACACATTACCCAGCCCATAGCAGTATAGATATCAAATGTAATTTTCTTTCCCCCAATGAGATCTTTCTTTTTGAGAAATATTGGAATTCTGACCACAAACAAGGAACTCCACATGAATGTGATGGACAGCTTAAAAATTAATGCTGCTTCTGTAACTTTGCTCATCCTGCACATTTTGAGACATCTGGTGCATAAAAGTATTATTAAATAGCATGTGCAGTTTTACCTAATTCACTGAAACCTAACCCCTCTTTGTGTGCACTTTTTGTAGACAACAGCATCCTGCGGTTACTGGAGTCCAGGAAAGGAGACCGGGAGGCGCAGGCTTTTGTAAAGAAGCGACGACAGAGAGAGAAACAGTCACAGGAGGCCACTCAGCCGTAACGAACACACAGAAGCAAGTTGTTCCTCCAAAAATATACAATTTTTTTTAATGATCTGTACCAAAAAACAATGAAAAAATCCACTCAGAAGGAAACACTGGTGTTGCATGAGTTGTGCGTGGACCTTATGCTGAGCATGGGTTTACTGAAGACCATCACAGTGATCATGAACACTTAGAGCCTCACACAGCTTTACATACCTGTATGCTTCCTGATGCTTTGTCTAATCAGTGCAAAAGAGTATGACATCACTTAACTATGTGTGTGTGTATGTGTGTATGTATGTAATATAAGACTACATTTGACACTGAAGTGCCAAAGATTACTACAAATGCTAAAATATTGGCAGAGAAACCTGTCTCGTGGGGCCGGTTTTCACAAAAATACCCATGTCTGCGCTATCATGGAAAGTAAAAATTCAAAATGTGTCTTTTCAAAGAGTACACAAGTTGAATATGTTTGCCTCGATTGTGTTAACATGCTTCCCTCTTCCAGTTTATGTAGAAGAATATTAGAGAAAACCTGAGTGCTTTAAAAAGAGGCCATTTGTTGTAAATTTAAACAAATATTACTACTATTGGTTTAATATTTCTGTTAATAATGGCCAGTAATTAACTTTCCTTTGCTAGGAAAAAAAATTTAATAAATCTAGACAAGTGGTATCAGTAGGCAGGTGGGATGTTCCCCTTTTGGCTGTAACAATATAGACTCATTGCTGGATGAAACTAAACATGCCCTTAAAGTGTTTTCAGTCAGACCTTTTGATTTTTGTTAAGATGGCTCAAGAATGTTAAAAATAAATAGAAAAAAAAACTGCTGACCTGTTGCAGATGGATGGAAAACACTGTTTCTTTAGAGTGAAAAACATAATTGTGTAAATATTCCATAGTTAGGTTTACAGAAGTAATAACAGCAGGTCATAAAGTGATGCTCACAACTGAAGGGCGAGGGGAAAGAACAGTGCTGCTGGTCAAAAGCAATATCTAGTTAAAAAGAAACAATAAAAAAGTGTTCCATCTGTAACACTGGAAACATTATTCATTCTAAGTTCCACATTAAGAGCTTTTACTTAGTGACTAGAGCTCACCACGCTGGTAATTAACGAGTAAATCTCATCTTAAAAGTATGCAGCTAGGTCAGTGCTCGATTTATTACCACATAACAAAATGATCTCCGGGTAATTCTGAACGGCTGCCAGGATTCGAGGCTGGTATCTCTGGAATCAGGACTGACTGGTCTGGAATCTGTGGTGGTCCCACTGAATTGTGAGGTCAAGAGAGCTGCTGCTCCAGCGACTGTTCGGGGCAGAGCGGGCACTCTGTAGAGGCGGAGCAGCTCTCGCACTGCAGTCCGTGGCCACAGGGCAGGGACACCGAGCCCTGCTCTCCACATGTCACACAGCATTGTCTCTGTTTCCTGTACACCACCTTAGTAAACACAAGAGCCACATGTTTGCACCTCTTAAACTGCACAAAGAATGTTTTTACATTGGGTCTCATTCACTATGTGCATTGAAACATTCATACCCTGCACACACACAAAAAAAAAAAAGTTTGCATGCAACATCACCGTCTGATTTACGACACGTGTACACCAGTCAGGTTTTCCTTCTACTGTTCGTATGTTAATAAATCAGACTTATTGTGTATCAACGAGCTCGTTGCTCACTGCCCTCAATCTGAATACCATCTGCATCTGGCCACACCCCCTTTTCTCCATATTAGGAAACCCGTTTATCTGGAGGTGAAGTAGAGAGAACGGTGGCGACGATTTTGGAGAGAAACCTGCACCACTAAGAAAAGAAAAAAGGCCAAAGTCTGACTGGAGAAACTTAAAAAATAGTGTCTGAGGAGGAAGCCAGGAAATGGGTTGATTCCAAAGTGTTTCCACAGTAGTGACATTTTAAAATAAATTTTTAAAAAGAGGCGGAAATAACTGGGGGGTGCTCAATATCGTTTCTCCAGGCATTTTTTTTTAAATTAAATTGTAATTCTGAGCTATTTATGGCTCACGGTGTTTTGGAAAACTGTAAATAATGAGCAAAAGGCAATAATAATTAGTAGCAGCAGTAGTACTATTCATTTAAAAGATTTCTTAAGACAGCCAGCCCTTCATTTGTTTGTGCGCATCGTCAGAGGGACTTCTAAATTTGTCTGTGACGTACAAACAAATTCAGAAAAAAGAATATTATTAAATCACTGATGTGTGCGTGTACGCACTGTTAGTAAATGATGGCTATTATCTTTTCTTCATACCTTAATCAAGGTTCATTATAAGAAACAACAGTTATTTTTATCTGTGATTATACAATTTATTCTAGTAGAGTCCAAAAATAAAGCCCTGAAAATTATTATAATAGGTCCAAAACATTATTTTGCCTGAGTTAGGCTCCAGTCACACAGATCTGGAGACTGCTCGGTAAACTCCTGGCAAAAATGTGTATTTCCAACGCAGCTGGTGAGGGGCTGCTGGCTGGGTGAAATCAGTTAAAATAAGGGTGCGGCACCAAAAAACACTCCAGCGATCGCTCTGGTCGTTAGCAGACTGGTCGCAATCTGGAAAGTGAGAATATTCGCCTTCAAAGCAACCAGTTAAGTGTCGTACATAACATGTACGATGACGACTTAAAGACTGAAAAAAGTATGTTTATGTTTATATTTAGCCAAGATTTCTAGTTAACGTATGAAAGTCTTGTGGAAGTTTTGATAGAAAATTAGGCTCATAAAAAAAACCCATAAGTGGCCGGTTTCCCGTTCATGTTCCTAGACTAAAAGGAAAAAGAAAGACCACAATAGGAAAAAATATTTGGTCCAGGATTAGACATAATCCCTGTATGGGAAACTGGACCAGGATGACTAATTAAAGTTTCTCTCCCTATAAAGACAAGCTGGAGCACTGCATTGCTCACTGTGCTGTATACTGATTCAAATCCTGGGATTAAAAGCATCCTGAACAATGACCCCTTCATCTAACCTTTTTTGCTCCATCTTTGAGGTGGCCTGGCCAGCTTTGTGTGAGAGCCATCTCACATGAACCCTAAATGTTTTCTTTTTTTCTCTCCTGAGTGCTGTGGAGGTTCTGGGTATTACCTGTTCAACAGCATGTAAGCAGGTACAGAGCTGAGCCTGTAAACTGAGGACTGACTCCAACGGCAGTCGGTGTAGTAGCTGGAGTTGGTGCAGTGTAAGATGAGGATTATCTCCGCTCCTCAAGCTCTCCAGCGCCTCCTGCAGGAGAGTAGCCTGTCTCTGTGCCTCCTCCTCAGCCTGCCTGGCTCTTTCGGCTTCCATGGCTAATCGTGCGGCGTGGGCACGCGATTCTTCTGCATCTGCTTTCAGTGCAGCGAACGACTACAAGAGAACGCAGGCAGAACAAATGATGTGCAGTCAGAACCGGGATTCGTTTCTTCGGTTTCTGCAGGTCAAGGCGTACAAACTGCCATTTCAGAGACACGCTCACATATGCATGCCCCACTACCTACCTACCTGAGCTGTGTGTCTCCAGCTGTGACCCCACTGCTTCAGTGTCCTGTGAGCTTCCTCCAGCTCCTGTTTGAGCCTGGTGGTCTCTGCACAGGGGCCAGAGGGCAGTAGGGTTGGAGGTGTACCAGGAGACCCCTGGCCTGATGGGAAGTGTTCCCAGATATTAGTGCTCATGCCATTCAGACCTACAAATAAACAAATTAATAAATATAGGCAAAATCATATCACTTGCAACACCACTCAACGACTTAAATGAGATTCTACAGACCTAAAGAACTATGAGATGGTCCCAGGAAGGTGCTCTCTGATTGGCCAGGTTGGGACAGATGCGTAGAGAAGAATGGCGAAGCATGTGGCCTGACTGGGGGAGATGGTGAAGGTGAGCTGAAAGCAGCGGAGCTGCTGAAAGACCCTGGGATGTTCACTGGGGCAGAACTCTGAAGCTGGCTCCCTCCTATGAAGGCAAATGAACATTTTTACATTCATGTGCATACTGTTTGATGCTGCACTGATATATTCGTAGGTAGATACTTCTTCTGTGCGTTCATGCTTTTACATACCAAGCATAACTCCCACACTAGGCAGAGCAGAGCTGCTGCTCTCCAAGCTTCTCTCCAGCGCCGAAACACCAAAGTCGTTCAGGTCGAGATCATCCAGGGCTGACTCTAGAACACATAAAGCACCACAGCTTACATATTTACTGTCACAACTGCTCGATATGTGGAATCTTCTTATTTCTAACGCCTTTACTTACCAACAACTGACTCTACAGTTTCACTAGTTGGGTAAAAGGGGAGAGCGTTAGCATTCATTCCAGAGGATATGCTGGATCCTGGGGGTCCGAGAGGAGCAGGGCTGGGCGGTGTGGCAGCCAGACTAGAGGGGATACTGGAGGACAGACTCAAAGGGCTGCCAACTGGCAAAAACACCTGTAAGTCCTTAGGGAAAAGGATTTTGTTACTTTATGTGTCCTTCGCACAAGGGCATTAACAAATAAATGAGCAAGAAAATAAGTGGACGAGCTAATGGGATGCAAAATTTAGGCTCGTATAAAGCACCAAAAAAAAGCTGAACGCATTAACGCTTTCAGTGCCACGTTTCTGAAAGGTGTAGTGTTTTTACCTGTTTATTCTGAGTTGATGCCAATTCTCTGTGCCGCTGCTCCAGAGCAAAGCCCCTTTGCTTGGCCTGAAAAATAGTGAGTTAAAATAAGAAGGACAAACACTGCATAGTAAGTACAGCTTCGTTCCAGAGATGATTCTTCCTCAGTATATCTTAATACAAACCTATATGTGTCCTTCTCACCTGATCTTCCCTCTCGAAGCCAGGTGCCCGGCAGTACCCTCCTTCTCCTGCCCAAGGAGACTGAGGCTCTGCAGATCCACTCATGTCCTCACACAGAGACAAAACGCTACCAAGCAGACCTTGCTCTGCTACACATGAGCCAGCAGAAGGGGAGAAGGGGTCTGAGACAGAGCAAGACCCCATGTTGTGACTACTGGGACTGGCAGAAACCTCCTGGACAGGAAGAGGGTCTGGAGGTCTAGGGGGTGGAGGGGAGCTGGGGTTGGGGAATGATGGTTCCTCAGGAACAAAGGGCTCTGGAGGAGGAAGAAAAACTAAAATTACAAGCCAACTCATCAGGTTTCTGAGACATTACCAGACGTGTTTTATGGGGACTTACTTTCAACATGAGCAAAGGCACAGAAGGGCCCTCTGGGACAGCTGCCGCATTGCTGCATGTCATTGCACTTGGTGGATTTATAGATCTGTGACCAAAAAGAAAAAGAGAACGGCTTTGAGTCTTTTGTGATTTCCAGTCAAGATTCTATAAGAGCTCCCCTAAAAGGGACAAACCTCTGGGTGGAACTGCTGTTCTGTTCTTGTGTGGCAATACTGACATGACTCAGCTCCCTCACATTTACTGGGATCTCCCCACTCTTCACTCTGCTTCACTGCAGGACACGGCAACGCTCTGTGGTGGCATGAAACAAGCAACAATTTGCTTAAACACAACCCCAATCGAGCAACAGCACTGTGATCCGTAAATCGCTTCTTTGGCACAATGAAACACAGCACCTGTATTTGTGCTTGTGTGGGCTGCGTCTCCTGTCTTTGCTGTTATGATAATACGGACAGGCATAACCTTGACGGCACAGGCGAGGTGGTTTCTTACAGAGCTCAGT
Organism: Pterophyllum scalare; assembly: GCA_024447675.2. Lineage (NCBI taxonomy): Eukaryota > Metazoa > Chordata > Actinopteri > Cichliformes > Cichlidae > Pterophyllum > Pterophyllum scalare. The sequence continues at coordinate 5,204 of JAMQGT020015459.1, read as the reverse complement.
CTTGTAATGTGACAGCACATAGTCGTTATCTGAGGAGATATGGAGAGGAGGAAAAGACACAGTGAGGCAGGCCATTTGAATTTAAGTAATAATATTTGACCTTAAAATAACGAGAGATTTAAAGAAACAGACAATATCGTAATACAGCCCAAAACTGGAAACCGCTTTTTGTACGAGGAACATTGGACACTATATTTAAATTCTGGTTTTCTAAGGACTTGAAAAGATTCAAGGCCTGTCATTGTGCCCTCTGAACAACCGAGACATGCATTTAGTAACAGAAAGCATTTTTTAATATCAAGATCTGAGAGGTCTTGTGAAAGCAAATCGACCTGATTCAATCACTAGACCTTCACACATACCTGTTAGCACTGTTTAAGAAAAAAATAACATTAATAAATATTGAAGGAAGACATGGATGCAACAGAAAGCCAACTGCAATGATTGCTGCCATGCATTTTTCCCCATCCATCCTCTTAACTGCTTACCCAGCTCCAGGGTGTGATGGGACTAGAGCCTATCCTACCTGGCCCGGGGCGAAAGGCGGGGTACACCCTGGACAGGACACCAGGACTAACAGAGAGACAGCCACTCACACTATGGCTAATTTAGAATCATCAATTAATCTAACATGCATGTCTTTGGACTGCAGGAGGAAGGTGAAGCACCCAGGCACTTGGAGAACATGCAAACTCCACCCACAAACTGTGCCACACTGCAGTTTTTTTGCACTGATGAGAGTTTTTGTTTGCGGCTCTGCCTCTTTTTTTCTGTCTGAATTCCTCCTGAAGTGGTGTTCCAGATGTTACCTTGCCAGCGTGGCTCCTCACTCAAGATCTTCTCTATCAGGGCTGTGCTTGCTGCCTGTCCAGACTGCCCATCTCCTCCACCTCCCTCCGTGGTCCCCGAGCCTCCTTGAGACTCCATCACCTGCATTTCCCTGTGGAGCGCATAATGACAAAAGACTCTGTCAGCATACAGCCATGCACACAGAAGCTAATTCAAAGCTGGCTTGCACATTTCATTAGGTGCACCTGATGTCATAAACGGGGCTGCGCAGGTCATGTGATCCGTGAGCAAATGCACAGTGGGAGCCGTTCTTGCTGCAGTGGCCTTTTGCATCAGTTTCGTGGATACACGATCCAGTTTTATAGTAGCGGAGGTGGTACCTGCGCTCTGTGTCACCTGCTGTTCGATGTAGAAATGGGCATCTGGAATGCAGAAAAATTACATATAAAAATGTATATAAAAAGGTGCAAGTCAACTAATGATATTTTTTATTATGAATTAACTCTTTTGTCTGTAAAATGTCAGAAAGCTGGTAAAGAAAAGCTCAATTCACAATTGTCTGTTTGTGGCAACCGTTGCATGGATAGAAACATGACCATGAGATGTTTCAATATAGAGTGTTTTAAGAACACAACGTGTACAGAAGAAAAACAAACAATTTTTGACTAAGTAGTATTTATTAAAAGCTCCAATTACGAAATATATACCCTTTCCACCTTTATCTATGGGAGACAACAAGCCATTTTCCACAGTTTTGGCCCATTTGTGAATGGGGATGTGTCCTGTGTCACTACTTCGCTGCCTCTGATCCAGATGAGGAAGGTCTGTTGACATTCAGTGACCTACACATTTGCATAGTGGATTTCATCAAGGACCTGAACTTAACATTCTCTTGACAGTTTAAAAATGACAGCAAACCTGAAAACACGGAGCTTATAGTGAAATGCTGAGCCATTCTTTTTAAATTAAACCTATACACGCCCCAAATATAGACCTTCCCAGACACGGTGCGGCCAGGTACGCCATTCAAAAAAAATACTTGCCCCTTACACAAGTCGCCACTTTTGTTACTACTAAATTTAAATCAAGACAGCTGGGAAAACCAGTGAAAACGTGATGTGAGGCAACATTGTACAAAACTGAAGCCTTAGTCAGACTCACTCATCTCCATCAGGACAGGTGCCTGTTCCCTCATCATATTTGGTACAGTAAACATCTGGGCTGTAGTTGAAGGTTCCGTCCCGTCTGCGGATTGGCCTGCGGCGCCGCTGGTTCAGGAAGTGCCAGTGGAAACAGGAAAAAGGCCGGTGTTGTGTACACTTATGTTGTACGAACAAGGGACACTGCTCCGTCCTGAACTCCTTCAGATATCTGGGGGAAAAGGTAAGCAGCAAGAGAGAGACTGGAATAAACTGCTGTACGGTGTTACCATATTCTACAGTGTCTTATATAAATAGGAATATATTAATATGTTTTATGACTTTTCCTGTCCTTATCAATAACTGTCTTAGCCCAACCCAGTCATAGTCTCGGCAGCAGTGAGAAACTATTCCTGCAGTACATATTGTCACTAAACAAGCTTTAAATTAATGCTGCCGTAGCACACACAAACAAACAAAACACTTAAACCATCCTCTAACACACACAGCTTACATGAAAGGGCTACTGTTACCAACGTTAGGCCTCTTTATCCAGACCTACTGCGCTAAACAAACACGTTACTGCTGAAAATGTTTGCTACATCGACTTTAAACTAGTCTACCACGCACTCGTTTTCCTCAAATAAATTTTAACTGTTGTTTGCTGTGTGTAATTGCACGTGAGGTTGTGTACACTTTACTAGCTAATCCAGCTAACTTAGCTACGTACGTGTAATGTTGAGGTTTCTCGGGCTGCACGTTCAACACGGTTGCAGGAGATGTTGACCCCCCTGCGGGCGAAGACGAAGAGGACGAAGATGGTCCTCCGGTAGTCGTCACTACCGAAGATGACGGGGGCTGTGGATGCGTTTTAGACATTTTGCCCGTCTAAAGCCCAACAACAAGAAGCTTGTTTTTAGCTTACTGGCTAGCTATCCTCATTAGCTTCGAAATCCGCATTCTGCGGCGATGTGAGCCTGCGCAAGGCAAGAGGAAGTAATAGCAAAGGGACGATTATTAACACGGAACTATGGGACATGAAGTTCAATTATAACTTGACTAATAATTGTGCTCGTTATAAACAGTCAAGATATTAGGTAACGCGCTGTTACAAAGTTATGGCATTTGCACAAAAGCGAAACAGAAGGAAATAAGGAACAATCGAGGTCACGTTTATTTTTTTATTTGCTTGGTTCTATTGGCTGTAACCAGCCAATGCGCGTAAAGTGTGGTACGAGCATGACGTCACGGCAAAGTATTAATAGTCGGCCTCATCGCCCTACGCAATAGAGAGCGTTTTCGGAGGGTACGAGGTAAAGGTGCTGTTTACGGCGATAGTTTCAAACTCAACTAAAGTCTTAAAGGTAATATGAATGGCTCTCCTTGCTGATAATACTCTTAATGACTGTACTGTCTTTGCTGTGAAGTGTTGTGATTTTGTTTTGGGCTTAAGTATCGACTTGCTAACGATAGCCATAGCTAAAAACAGGACAATGGAGTCTCTTGCGGTTTGTCGTTTAACGTCACTATTAACTCACTGAAGTGTAGTTATAAATCAGAAACTACTCTAAAACGTGTATGTTAGGTCAAAGTTGAAATTGCTATATACGAAACGGTCACTAGTTTAGATGATTATGTTTACGGTAATATCGGTAGTTAAATAGAAGCATTTTCGGTTGGGGAGTGGGGGTGGAGGAGAAACTGAAAATGGCGAAGTCGAAAAGCGGAGACTGGCCGGGCTGGTTTGGGCTCCCACTGTTTTGACGCCATTGTCTCTGGTTACTGTAGGCCGTAAAACAAGCTTGTTTATATCGGTCAGTTAATAAACGTGTTAAACGAAGTGTATTAAAGAGATCAGCATTGGTTCGCTTTAGTGGAAACTCTTACATAAGCTGAAGTGGTGGATAAATGTAGCGTCTGGTATGGTGGTGCCTGCCGCCTTGGGGGAGGGGAGCAGTGTTAACCTTGTAGGCTAGGCTAGCATGCTAGCTTGATGACTAGTTCGTGCCTTACTGTTGCTTTACCTCATCTGGCAGTTACTGTAAGACTCTTTTTCTTTTTAAATTTTTTTTTTATAAATAGCTTTTGCAATATGGCACGTACCAAGCAGACTGCTCGTAAATCCACTGGAGGAAGGCACGAGGAAGCAGCTCGCTACCAAGGCAGCCAGGAAAAGTCCACCATCCACCGGTGGAGTGAAGAAACCCCATCGTTACAGGTGTGTAGTACTTGTGGTTTTGCTTAACTTCAGTTATATATATTGGCATGCAGTATATCGAATGTCTGCTTGATTCTTCTGCTAGGCCTGGAACTGTGGCTCTGAGGGAAATCCGTCGCTACCAGAAGTCCACTGAGTTGCTGATCCGCAAGCTGCCCTTCCAGCGCCTGGTGAGGGAGATTGCTCAGGATTTCAAGACCGATCTGCGCTTCCAGAGTGCTGCCATTGGAGCTCTTCAGGTAAATGAGGTTAAATTTAATCACCTACAAAGTAGGCTGTAATATGAACATCACTAAATGCATGTTTTGTTTTTTTGTCCCCCTCCCTTTCCCTACACAGGAGGCCAGTGAGGCCTACCTGGTGGGTCTGTTTGAGGACACCAACCTGTGCGCCATCCATGCCAAGCGTGTCACCATCATGCCCAAAGACATCCAGCTGGCTCGTAGGATAAGGGGCGAGAGGGCCTAAGTGGCTAGTGACTGCATTCTCATGACAAATGATCCTATTTATCATACTTAACCATTTTGTGGACTTTTTTTTAAACCAGATTTTTTTTCTTTTTTTTACTTTATTTTTTTAGATTGAGACAAATCAACCATTCCACACGCTTGAGCCCCTTCAGACATACTGCTATTTTAGATATGGATCTGGTTTGTTTTAATATCTTGTCTTTAGTAACATGCAACAGTGGAGAGAGCCATCATACATATGATTATCATATGTGCAAAAGGCTTGTTTTGTCAGCTTTGACTTAAGTGTAGTCACACTTTGGAACAGTATGTTCTCATTGTCACAAAGTACAAAGCCCCACAACCCATGCATATAATTGATTACTCTGTCCTGCTGCTCTCACACAGACTCGGCTCTCTTCCGCATTAGGAATTGCAAATGCATCATTACAATGTGTGTTTTTTTTGTTTTTTTCTTTTATTGTACTCCATGTTGCTGTTGAGGGCATTCTCTAGTGAGCTGAGCAACTCACAAAGATGCACAAGCAGTTGTAATCTTGTGTGCCCATCTGATAAGCGTTTAAGCTTGTACTGTTGAAAATGAGATTT